>RJWJ010004321.1:52395-77152 GCA_004363605.1 Indri indri
CCTGGTTGGGCGGGGGTGGGGGGTGGGGGGGAGGGGGGTTGTTGGAGGTTGTCAAAGAGACGGTTGCTGGCGGGGGCACAAAGTGGGTGGAGGCTGGGGGAGAGGCCAGCGGGAAGGACCAGCCTAGGAGGGACCTGGCAGGGACGGGGCAGAGGCTCTTAGGAAAATCTCGTGCACTCCTCGGTACTTCTAGGCCGCACGGTGCTTGACGACCCTCAAGGCCTGTTCAAGAAGCACAGGGAAGAGGAGCTGGAAGAGAGAAGGAAGCTGTACCGGTTAGCCCTTCTCCCCTGAGCCCGCGGTGAGCTGCTGACTCTTCCTACCCTTCCAGAATACCAGTGCCTGATTCCATTTCTACCCTGCAGGTGGGGTAACTGGAAGGATGGGTTAATCCTGAACGTGGCTGGGACCACAACATGTGATCTTCCTGTAGATGAAAGATTTCTGGAGGACAAGAGAATTGACTTTGAGGCTTCGCTGGCCAAGGGGTGAGAGCAAGGGGGGCTTGGGGGAGGGGGAGGCCAGTGGGCTTATGGGCTGCACCCGGCTGGACCGGCCCATGATCGGTGCCTGTGGTTGTACTGTTTGGGTCTTAGAATGTTTGGGTCTTAAACTTTTTGCCCCTTGCTTCCCTGAAGGCTGGCAGACCTTGCTATCAAAGACTCTTTAAATGTTCTGACTTGCTGGAATGATCTGAATGACTTCAACCGGATCTTTTGGTGTGGGCAGAGCAAGCTGGCTGGTTAGTCCCCTCACCCCAGTGTTTATCCCAGGACCCTTACCCCCAGATCCCACCCAACCCAGGGGAATTGGAAGAACCATGGTTGGGAGACCAGAGACTTGGGTCCCTCTGATAGGCTGGGATCAAGTGGGGATGGTTTGGTGACAGTTGGGAGGACCAAGAGCTCAGATCCCATGGTGTGTTCAACAACTGCCTTCCCAGAGCAAGTGCGGGACTCCTGGAAGGAGGATGCCTTATTTGGGTACCAGTTTCTCAATGGCACCAACCCCATGCTGCTGAGGCGCTCTACTCACCTTCCTGAACGCCTAGTGTTCCCTCCAGGGATGGAGGAACTGAGGGCCCAGCTGGACAAGGAGCTGGAGGTATGGACATCAGAGCCCTAAGGAGGCCAAACAATGAATGGGGACAGGGTCAGTGTCAACTGTACTGTGGTCTGCTTGCTGCTGGCCATCAGGAAGGGATTCTACAGGAGAAGTCCTGAGTGACCCTGGAGAGGTGCGCCCATGTGTCCTTTCTCCTTGCATGAGGACAGTGTACTGTGGAGGGAGGGGGTACAAGGTGGAACGGGTGAAGGGAAAGAGTCAAAATGAAGACACGCAACTGGGCCTTGGTGCTGGCGATTCAGGCAGGCTACGGAGTAAGAGAATCAGGGTCGGGGGTGTGATTGTTAATCAGGAGTCAACATGGAACAGTTGAGAGGGAAAATTCATGGGATTATAGGGTCAGACAGACTTGGATTTGAATCCTGGCTCTGCTCTTTGTAAGCAGTGTGACCTCAGGAAAAATATCCAACATCTCTGATCACATTTCCTCTTCTATAAAACTGAGGCTAATTCAACTACATATAAGAATTATAGGCAGGGTGCTATGGCTCACACCTGTAATCCTAGCACTCTGGGAGGCCAAGGTAGGAGGATCAGGATCGCTTGAGCTCAGGAGTTAGAGACCAGCCTGAGCAAGAGAGAGACCCTATCTCTACTAAAAATAGAAAAATTAGCTGGGCGTAGTGGTGCACACCTGTAGTCCCAGCTACTCAGGAGGCTGAGGCAGGAGGATACTTGAGCCTAGGAGTTTGAGGTTGCTGTGAGTTAGGCCGACACCACGGCACTCTAGCACCAGTGACAGAGTGAGACCCTGTCTCAAAAAAAAAAAAAAAAAAAAGAAAGATTTATATGAGGTAATAATAAGCACTGGATCCATTACCTAGTGCAAATTAGGTGATGGAGACTAGTTAGTTCCCTTCTCTATTTTCTCCCTTTGGGGAATCAGAGTAAGAAGAAGATGCCTTATGCTGATAGCTGCCTTATGCTGATAGCTGCCTTTGCCTTCTCCCCCATCCAGGGAGACACGCTGTTTGAAGCTGACTTCTCCCTGCTGGATGGGATCAAGGCCAATGTCATCTTATGCAGCCAACAGTACCTGGCTGCCCCTCTGGTCATGCTGAAACTGCAGCCTGATGGGAAACTCTTGCCCATGGTCATCCAGGTGAGAGGACCCAGGGGTTCTGCCCTTCCATGGTCGGTCTACTCAGTCTAGCCCCTCATCCAAATTCACTGAGTAACCACTCCCTGCAAAAGCACCGTGCTAAGGCACTGGGGAGATATTAAAAGAGGAATGAGCAAAGTCTTTGATTTTAAGGGCTATGTAGTCAGAGACAGTCTGGCCAAGTCTGGATATGCTCCAGTACTGAGGAAGTCCCTGAGGACAGAGATGGCCTGGGAGGGATGAGTGGAGGTGTGGTGTCATGAGCCTTGGAGAAGGGTCAGGACTTAGGCAATCAGGAGGGAGGGGAACGACCTGTCCCCAGGGGCAAGCTGGGTGGGCAGGGAGGCTGAGGTGGACGAGTCAGGAAGTTCCTAGGGGACACTGACTGGAATGTTGGGGAATACTGTGAGGTGAGAGGGGCCGGATTAAGCCACACTAAGGAGGATGACATTGGGAGCTGGCAAAGGCTGTCGTGCAAGGTGCTGTGGGCACGTTGTGCAGGCGGTTGTGTTTGGGATGATTGGAGAAGGGAGATACTAGAAATGGGGATTAGGGTGACCTGCTGCAGCGCTTGCTGGAGGAGGAGGTGCTGGGCTCAGATGTGGGCAGTGACCGTAGGGAGGACAGATGGATGTGAGTGCAGAGGGAGATTGAAGGAGAGAGGAAAAGGGGAGCCAGGCCAGGTGCCTGCAGAAATGGGACACATGAAGAGGACGGGGTGCTCACGTAGGCTTTGTCTTGCTGATCATGAATTAATGGGAGACATTCAAATTGTCTATCAGGCAGCTGAGAACTGGAGACTTAGTCATTTGTGTAGAGGTGGTGTTGAAAGATCGGTGAGAGGCTGAGATTTCGGGAAAAGAGTGTGGGATGAAGGAAGCAGGGGTTTGAGTCTTGTCCACACCGAAGGGACTGAAAGGGGCCGTGGAGGCTGCAGAAGGCAGCAGAAGGGGCAGCTTCTGCAGAAGGCCGAGGGCAGAGCAGCTTGCACAATGTCAGCGCGCTGAGTGGGTAGGAGAAGGAGGGGAAGAAACGGTAGCTGTGGGGGGTGGTGACAGTAGATGGAGGAGGATTGGCGGGCCCCTGGCACTCACCCCTCTGTCTCCTCCTGTGCCTGCTCTAGCTCCAGCTGCCGAGAATAGGATCCCCCCCACCTCTGCTTTTCCTGCCCACGGATCCCCCAATGGTCTGGCTTCTGGCCAAGTGCTGGGTCCGTAGCTCTGACTTCCAGCTTCACGAGCTGCAGTCTCATCTTCTGAGGGGACATTTGATGGCTGAGGTCATTTCTGTGGCCACCATGAGGTGCCTTCCCTCACTACATCCTATCTTCAAGGTAACACCTTATTCCCCTCTCTCCTGCCTGCCTCTCTCTGCCCCAGGGCATATTCCCACCTCTGGAGTCCCCTTGGAGAGAACCAACCAATGGAAGACTCAGCAAGGGAGTGTGATCCTGGCTTACTGTGCATTTGCAGTGGGTGATATCCGCTCCCAAGGGGGTAGAGATGATTCTCAGGGGAAGGGGCAAAAAAATCTAACCCTTTAAATGTATAAAGCACAGATATTTATACAGTACACAAACAGTACGTGCAAATGACCAATAAAAGGGGACCATACAAAAAATATAAAATATAAAAGAATTTTCCCAGCTAGTCTTCGCAGTGTTCTAAAATAGTAACATAGTCCAGTTAGAGCTCCATGCCAACAACAGTAGCCTGCTTTATCACAGATAACTAGAGCGAAGTATTCACCCATTAAAAATGTTTGTTGGGTGCCTCCCATGTGGCAAAAACCACTAGATGCTAGTGGTAAGCAAGACTAACAAGGTCCTGATCTTCTGGGATCAGTTTCCAGTAAGGGCAGACAGCACAGACTGTATGGTAACATCCCAGCTGTGGTGAGTACCAGGCAGAGAAGCAAAGCAGGATGATGTGGTAGTGAGTTTAGATTGGGTGGCCAGGAAAGGCTCCTTCGAGATGACACAGAGAATGAGACTAGGGGGTAGGGGGCAGGCAAACCATGAGATAATCAAGAGGGCACAGTGTTCCAGGCAGAGGGAACAGCTTGCGCAAAGACCCTGAGGCAGGAATGAGCTTGACTTGTTTGAAGAACAGAAAAGATGATGAGAGTAATGGATGAAAGGGAGATGGAGGAAATGAGGTTGTGGAGGGGCTCAGTGGTTAGATCACGCATTCTCAATGCCTCCCAGGAGGTGAAAGTGTTGGGAGAGTGAAAAAATCTTATCTTTATGTATAAGGCACAGATAAAATACAGCACATAAACAGATATATAGTGTATATGAAACATTAAAATTTCATGGATTAGGGTTGAAATTAGGAAAAAGCATCTCAAAAAGCTCCTTAGGGGGTAATACTAAAAAAAGTTGAGAAACATTGGTCTAGAACAGTGGTCCCCAACCTTTTTTGGCACCAGGGACCAGTTTCGTGGAAGACAATTTGACAATTTTTCCATGGATGGAGGGTAGTGGAGGGTGGGTGTACGCGGAACTCAGGCGGTGATGCGAGCCTAGGGAGCGGCAGTAAATACAGATGAAGCTTCGCTTGCTCGACTGCGGCTCACCTCCTGCTGTCCAGCACCCCCAGCCCTGTTCCTAAGTTTCACGGAAGACAATTTTTCTACCAACCCTGGGGGAGTGGGGGTGGGATGGGGTGAGGGGAAGGTTGGAGCTCAGGTGGCGGTGTGTGGCTGGTTCCTAACAGGCATAGTGCCAGCACCAGGCCATGGCCTGGGGGTTGGGGACTGCAGGTCTAGACCTGTGAAAAGAATATGAAAAGAAAGGGAGAACGATTTCTTTCGATTATCATAAAGTGCTCAGTCAATGGTTTGTAGAATGAATTAAGTGATGCAAATCAACTGAAAACTCTTTTGAACATTTATTTTGTTTTATTCTTTTGAGAGACAGAGTCTTGCTGTGTCGCCCAGGCTGGAGTGCAGTGGCATGATCAGAGCTCACTGCAGCCTTGAACTCATGGCCTCAAGTGATCCTCCTGCCTCTGCCTCCAGAGTAGCTAGGACTACAGGCATGCGCCACCATGCCCCAATAATTTTTTCTATTGGAGTCTCACTGTGTTGCCTAGGCTGGTCTCAAATTCCTGGCCTTGGGCGATCCTCCTGCCTCAGCCTCCCAAAGTACTGGGATTACAGGCATGAGCTATCTTGCCCAGCCCCGAATGAAAACTCCTGATGCTGAGGGGCCATTGAACTTGAAGTCTGTGTTTTTTTCCTGAATCCCCGGTGTCTTTCCTGCTTTTTAGCCCCTGTTTCCCATGGGAACCTGCCACAGCTTTCTTCTGACTTGCCCTTCTCTGCTTCTCTCCCTCTAGCTTATAATTCCCCACCTGCGCTACACGCTGGAAATTAACGTCCGGGCCAGGAATGGGCTGGTCTCCAACATGGGAGTTTTCGACCAGGTATGGGTGGAGAAAGGGGGATTCTGGGTTCACTCTTCCTTCCGGCTCTGGCCTCAGGGCAGCCTGACTGGCCTGACCCTGCTGTCCTCATCCCTCAGGTGGTGAGCACAGGTGGGGGAGGCCACCTGGAGCTGCTCGAGCGAGCTGGAGCCTTCCTGACCTATAGGTCATTCTGTGTCCCTGATGACTTGGCTGACCGGGGGCTCCTCGGGGTTAAGTCTTCCTTCTATGCCCAAGATGCTCTGGGGCTCTGGGAAATCATCTCTCGGTGAGGCGAGCAGGAGGGCAGGGCTGGTGGGGGTGGGCGGGGTGGAGAAGATGGCACGGAGACAGGGGGTCTGTGTTTTGGTTGGGGGGCTGGGGCCCAGGCCTGGCTGTGTGGGCAGGAGCAGAGCGCTTGGAGGCTCCACGTCAGGCTTCAGCTCTCTGGCCTTGACCCCTTGGCTGGCAGGTACGTGGAGGGAATTGTGAATCTCCACTATAAGACAGACGAGTCTGTGAGAGACGACCCTGAGCTGCAGAGCTGGTGTCAAGAGATCACTGAAATTGGGCTGCTAGGGGCTCAGGACCGAGGTGAGAGGAGCCCCTGCCCTGAGATCTCAGACGCAAAACACAGGAGACCTCCCTAGAATCCTCTCTATTTCTTTGGAATGTTTCAGAGGTATTTCCAAACCCTATGAAAACTCCAAAGGCCTTCCCAGATTCCATTCCCTCTCAGCTAGAGACAGGTCCCCATCCTATATACTGAGAAGTGCCAGGTCCCAGACACAGTGGGACTAGTGGTTGTTCATTAATATTTAACAACTGGCTCTCTGGAAAAAAAGCCCTGATTTGTAGCATTTGCCCATTCCCATGGTGTAAATATTCCCACTGTGGCTACCAATGTGAAGTTGACTAGCTTGCTAAACACCTGAAAAGTTAACATCATTGACTCTTGTGAGCCAGCATGAGCCAGCGCGAGGACCCTCCCAGCAGAGCACCCGGTTTCCCCGACCCCAACCCACTCTCATGTTATTTCCCATGGGAGTTACTGAGTGTTCCTGGCACCCCCTCTCACCCTTCTTGTTCTCCTCTCTCCGCCTTGTCTCTCTGAGCTCTGCCTCTACTCCCGGCCTCACAGCTTCTAACTCTCCTCACTCCTTGCAGGGTTTCCTGTCTCTTTACAGTCTCGGGAACAGGTTTGCCGCTTTGTCACCATGTGCATCTTCACCTGCACTGGCCAGCACTCCTCCATCCACCTGGGCCAGGTGCTTACCAGAGGGGGGCAGCTGGGCATTTGTGGCCTAGAGCAGGGGAGGGGACTGTGTAGGTAGGCTAAGGGGTTTTCATGCTTAGCAGTTGTTGACTCTAGACCCTTGTCCCTCCTTACTTAGCTGGATTGGTATGCTTGGGTCCCTAATGCACCCTGCACAATGCGGCTGCCCCCGCCGACCACCAAGGATGCAACGCTGGAGACAGTGATGGCAACACTGCCCAACTTTCACCAGGCTTCTCTCCAGATGTCCATCACTTGGCAACTGGGCAGACGCCAGCCCATTATGGTGAGAGCCAGGTGCCAGGGCCCTAAGGAAGGAGGCAGCTGCAGAGAGGTGTGGCACCCCAAAGTAGGGGTCATAGGCTCTCAGCTGCCTTTTCCTCTCCATCCCAGGTGGCTGTGGGCCAGCATGAGGAGGAGTATTTTTCAGGCCCTGGGCCCAAGGCTGTGCTGAAGAAGTTCAGGGAGGAGCTGGCTGCCCTGGATAAGGAAATTGAGAGCCGGAATGCAAAGCTGGACATGCCTTATGAGTACCTGCGGCCCAGCCTGGTGGAAAACAGTGTGGCCATATGAAATGTCCCCAGCCTTGGCTGTTTCAGCCCCCTCCAAGCCACAACCCTGCTCCTTGGTGGTTTCAGTCCTGCCCTCCCAAGCCCTGCCCTCTTCCCCATGTCCCACCTTCATTGTCTCTGCCCCAGCAAACAGATTTTACTCTAGATGCATCACCTAGGGGCCTCATTCCTCCTTCCTCCCTCCCTCCTTCTTCTTTCCCTCCCTCTTCATTCAGATTGGGGTGATAATACCTATTACTTACTCCATGCCTTTATGCACCAAATGTGATTCTGAACCTAAATCAAGTATAACAACACAAAAACATATTTTAGAATAATGATAGAAAAGAATGAAGACAACTATGTTAAATAAAACATTGGAAAAAGATTATAGAGCATCAAAAAATTTCTCTTTGTGGCTGGGCGTGGTGGCTCACGCCTATAATCCTAGCACTCTGGAAGGCCAAGGCGGGAGGATCCCTTGAGCTCAGGAGTTCCAGACCAGCCTGAGCAAGAGCGAGACCCTGTCTCTGCTAAAAATAGAAAAAATTAGCAAGTCAACTAAAAATAGAAACAAAAAATTAGCCAGGCGTGGTGGCTCAGCCTATAGTTCCAGGTACTCGGGAGGCTGAGACAGGAGGATTGCTTGAGCCCAGGAGTTTGAGGCTGCTGTGAGCTAGGCTGACGCTATGGCGCTCACTCTAGCCCGGGCAACAAAAGCGAGACTCTGTCTCAAAAAAAAAAACAAAAAAATTCTCTTTGTGACTGAGTAGGATTTAGCACACATCCTGAAGCCAGACACACCACAAAGCAAAGCATTAACGCAGCAACTCTCAAGAATTTTGACTTGCAGGATTTTCATTTCATGGCTCACTTAGAAAATGGTGAACAAAAGTAAGCTGGTTACACTGGGGAAGCTGCTTTTGGCTGGAGAGATTTGGTCTCCTGGCTTCAGCCTGAGGGATCCGTATCTATGACCCATTTGTGGTTTGCCAGTTGTGAAGCTTCAAATTAATATAATTAACTGAAAAATGCTAAAAATTTCATGATCATCTTAATGAGTATACGACAAGGAATTCAATAAAATTCAACTTCTGCATCTGGTTAAAATTTTGGAAAAATAAACTGTGAAGTTTTATTTCTTAATGCAATAATCTATGGATATTTTAAAACAGAAGCTAACAGTATACACAAACCAAAAGAGTTTCCTTTACAGCTGTGGTTCCCAACCCCTGGGCCTCAGACTGGTACTAGTTGGTGGCCTGTTAGGAACAGGGTAGCACAGGTGAAGGTGAGTGGCGGGCGAGCAAGTGAAGCTTCATCTGTATTCATTTATTTCCTATTATTATTTTTTTGAGACAGAGTCTTGCTCTGTCACCCTAGGTAGAGTGCAGTGGCATCATCATAGCTCACAGCAACCTCAAACTCCTGGGCTCAAGGGATCCTCCTGCCTCAGCCTCCCAAGTGGCTGAGACTACAGGCACACACCATGACGCCCGGCGAATTTTTCTGTTTTTAGTAGACATGGGGTCTTACTCTCGCTCAGTCTGGTCTTGAACTGAGTTCTAGCAATCCTCCCACCTTGGCCTCCAAAAGTGATAGATCACAGGCATTAGCCACCACGCCCAGCCGAAGCTCCATCTGTATTTACAGCTTCTCCCCATCACTGGTATCACTGCCTGAGCTCTGTTTCTCCCACCCCCACCCCTGTCCCTGGAAAAAGTTGTTTTCCTTCAAACTGGTCTCTGGTGCCAAAAAGGTTGGGGACCGCTGCTTTACAATGCAAACAAAGTTGCTTCTTGCCCCTGATTCTACTTAATTCCATGGAAGACATATAGGCGATGCTTGGTTTGATTCTTTAAGGAAGAATTGGAAATAAAAAATTTAGAGGTGGGGGTAGAGCTTAATGCTGGAATCTAGGAGAATCTACAAAGTGGCAAGACACCATGGCACAGTCTTCACACCAGAAATAACACAGCAGTGCAGCCAGGGGAGCTAGGAGAGGAACCGTGAAAAGGGGTGGGAAGAGCCTGTTTCGTATGCCAGGAAATTAAACTTGACCCTTAGGAAACAGCCACTGCAAGGTTTTAAGTAAGGGTAGAATAGAGTCCTGGAAGTCAACCTCTAACAGAGGCACCGCCTTTTCCCTGGAGGCCACGCCCCTCTCATGGGAGGCCACGCCCCTTCTAGTTAGGGCTACACCCCCTTTTCCTTAGGGGCCTTAACCTCATTCTCAGTTCCTTGTTGGGAAGTTTCATTCTGACAGCTTTTCTCCTTGGTCCCTGACAGAGAAAACCTCAAATCCTGTTTTTTTCTGGAAATGAGTCTTTTAGAGCCTCAAAGAGACACAGTCTTCATGTTCTCTAACAATGAAGTCACGCCCCTTGAATTCCAGCAAAGTTACAGAATAAAAAGTGAGATCATAGATAGTGAGCTATGTTATTTTTAGGGGAGCAAATTCGATTTCTTACAACAGGCTTATTCTAATAAACATATTTTATTATAACAGATATGTAGTCCGTAAATGCAAGTTGCAGTAAATTCTTGAAAATCAGTGCAAGCATAACCTTAAGATTATGGGTGGTAGAAAACAGAAGATAATAATAAACCTTTGTCAGGACGGCTTAAGGGAAATTCTTGCACACAAATCTTGTTCAAGATAACAAGCAATAGAATAAGCATATGCCTGGCAAGAAGGAACCTTCATGCCAATCCGGTTATTGTTTATATTCTTAGTGTCTTCAAGGTGAAAGTCTGGCAAACATTCTATAGGTTTTACCATTGTCCAACAACGTGCAGTTGCTAGCTCAGTGCAGAGGTCTCCCAAACCCTTGTGTTCAGCCTTTGCATTCTTTTCAAGGTTCTTATTCATCTGCCTATTGAGACTGGGAGCCTCTGCCTTTGGCTAAATTTCCAGCCAAGGCTGAGTGAAAGAGCATAAATTTTTTACTTTTCTCTTGCCATGCATCAGAACTGCTGGACTTCCACCGTTTTCCCTTTTGCCATGGACAGAGGAATGGGGTGCAGGCCTGAGTGAGCCCAGCTTCCTGGACCCCACTCTGTGGGCCTTTCCCTGTCCAGACTACCCTGGTCCTTAACAGGTGAGTTTGGTTTACGCCTGCGGAGGGTTGGGCAGGAAACCCGGAGTAGGCAAAGGCCCAGAGGTGGGAATGGGAGTAGAGGTGGGTATAGCTAGAGCACAATATTGGTAAATGCAATCTAAGTTATACTGTAGGGTGTTTCTGTGTAGCGTTTTCAGGGGAACAGAAAGGTGCGGCACTGACGCTGGGCTAAAGGGACTCGTGCACTGCAGAGGGCGTGGCTGGAAAAGTGTTGAGATCAGCTTTTTAAGGCCCAGAGCAGGCCTGACCTCCAGGAAAGCTTCTCAAACCCTGACCACTCTGTGAAGAGAGTCACGGCGCTTTTCCTCCTCTGCCTGCCTTCTTTCCATGCAGTCTCAGTCATGAGTTATTGAGAATGGACTTTGGGGAAGGGGCTGTCTGTGAGAATGGAGAGGAAAGATGTGAGGAATATTACAAAGACAGAATTGACAGCACTTGGTGACCCTTTAAGTATCTGCAAGGCTAGGTGTGGAGAAGGAGGAAAGGGTGACTCCAGGAATTTAGGCTGGTTGGAAGCAAAAGATTTTTTACCTTAAACTTTTAAAATTGACATAACACACACACACACACACACACACACACACACTTACTTGCATAAAATGTAATGCACCGCTCAATGGATCATCACTAAGAGGACAGCCCAGGGTTGAAAGAAAACGTTACTAGTACCCCAGAAGCACCCACATGTCCCCCAGTATTACCCTTAATTAAAAATATTTCATTAATTAATACTTTTTTTTCTAACATAGTCTAAAGTAGTTCTTCTCAGTCTTTACCCTGAAGGAACCACTGAAATAATTTTCAGTGCTCGGGGAAACTCTGCTTAACAATTTTGATATCTGACAGCTCGTGGCACATTAATATGATCATTAAATCATAGATATAATAAACCAGTGATAACTATCAGGGCTCTTTTGGGTAGAGATGGATATTTTTCTGTGGCTGGCCCTCTCCCAAAGGACATCAACTGTAATGAGATTCAGGAGTGTAGGCAGAGGAAGCTTTAATTTTTCTTTTTAAAAATTTACCACTTAGGGTTTTTTTTTTTTTGGTATAACTGTATTGAATTAAAATAACAGTTCAATAAACTGTACATACTTAAAGCCTATGTTTCATTGCTTTTGGACATAGGTCTATGCTTATGAAACCATCTCCATGATCAAGACAGTGAATATTTCCATCCTCCCTGGAAGATTCCTTGTGTCCTTTGGCAACTTATCACTGTCTCCACTCTCATTCCCAGGCTTGCTGTGATGAGTTAGTTTGCGTGTTACAGAATTCTGCATGAATGGAATAAAACAGTGTGTACTCTCTTGGTCCTGGCTTCTTTCACTTAGCACAATGAGCTTGAGATCCACCCATGTCACTGCACATTGTCGTTTGCGTCTTTTTATTGTTGCACAGTATTCTTAATCCAGAAATCCCACCATCTGTGTGTCTATTCCCTGGATGATAGACACTGGGTTATTTCTAGATTTTAGCAATTACTGATAAAACTGTTATGTACAAATTAAGCTTCAGGTACAAATCTTTGCGTGGCTATATGTCTTCTGTTTCTTTTGGGTAAATACCTAGGAGTGGAATGGTTGAGTTGTATGGTAGTATACGTTTAACTTTTTAAAAAACTGCCAGTTTTCCAAAGTGAGTGTACCGTTTTACATTCCCACCCACAGTGTATGACAGTTCCAGTTGTTCCACATCCCCGTCAGCACTTGGAATGGTGAGTCTTTGAAATTTTGGCCAATCATGGCTGGGAAAGGACTAATGATATTGAACATCTTTGCATGTGTTTCTTGGCCGTTTTTGTATCTTCCTGTGTAAAATATCTATTCAAATCTTCTGCCTGTTTTAAAATTGGGTAGTTTGTCTCCTTTTTCAATAGTAAACGTTCTTTATATATTCTGAATATTAGTCCTTTGACTGACACATCTATTGCAAATATCTCCAAGTTTGCCTTTTCTTTTTCTTAATTTCTTCTTCTGAAGAGCAAAAGTTTTAAATTTTGATGGTCCAATGTATCAAATTTTAAAATTGTTTCATGCTCTTTCTGTTCTATGTAAAAAATCTTTTTTTACCCCCAGAAAAATGCTTTCTTTTGTATTTTATTACAGAAATGTTATAGTTTTAGTAAAAGGTGAAAGATTTATATGATCTGAAGAGAAACTAGAGTATATAGTTTTAGAATTTACATTTAGGTCTATAACCCATTTTGAGTTATTATTTTTTCTATATGTATGTGGTAAATTTTAATCTTTATTATGTAATGTATCTTCGAGTGCTTTTAAGATTTTATTTTCATCATTGGTTTTCTACAATTTGCGTTATATGTGCCTTTGCGTCAGGAATGTGTGTGTGTGTGCGTGTGTGTGTGTGTGTGTGGTCTATGTTGATCCTGCTTTGGGTTTATTGATTTGTATGGATTTATAAATTTTCAATTTTTATTAAATTTGGAAAAATTTCAGCTATTGTTTTTTCAAAAACTTTCTGTCCCACTTCCCTATCCTTCTGAGACTCCCGTCATATCCATTGATATTGTTCCACAGGTCACCGAGACTCTGTATAGCTCCTCCCTCTGTGTGATTTATTTGACTAGATTCTATTGTTATGTCTTTACGTTTTCTGATCTTTTCTTCACAATGTCTCACCTGCTGTTAATCACATTAATCTGCTGAAATTTTTATTTCAGATATTATTTCTTAAAAATCTCTAGGTATTTCACTCGGCTCCTTTTTAATATCTTCTGCTTTTCATTATATTTATGTTTCCTATAAATACTTGAATATGGTTATTATGTCTGTTCTAATGTCCCTGTTGGTTCTATCAGCTCTGTCATTTCTTTTTTTTTTTTTTTTTTTTTTTTTTTTTTTTTTTTTTTTTTTTTTTTTTTTTTTTTTTTTTTTTTTTTTTTTTTTTTTTTTTTTTTTTTTTTTTTTTTTTTTTTTTTTTTTTTTTTTTTTTTTTTTTTTGTTTTTTTTAAGATGATATATCATCATGGTTTTATTTTTTTTTATTTATTTTTTTTTATTTGAGCTCTGTCATTTCTTGTTCTGTTTCTATTGACTGATTCCACAGAGCGGTCACACGTTGGCAGCAGTGCTGACATCCTTTGACTGAATGCAATTCTAGACGTTCGTTTATCTGGAAATTTGTACTGAAATTAAAACTTGCGGGCAGGGAAAAGAAGTACAGTGTCACCATATGCCCATATGTCTTCTTGCATTTTTAGAAGCACATTTGGTTTTTCTGGAAGAGCCCGTCAAACGCACTTAAAGGATCTCAGCACTTCCCATGCTGATGTTTCTCAGTCCCGGCAAGGGACTAATGAGGGACTAACCCGGCATTCCTTTGTCTCCAAGTCTCAGAGTTTCTTCCTTGCAGTATGTCAAGGTTTTTAAAGCACCTGAACTTCGTTTTCATCATCCAGAACTGCATCTGACTTCATGTTAGATAAGCCAGCCAACGGTTGGAATCACACCCAGCACCCTGGGACACAATCTCCGTAAGTCGACCCATAGCGACAAGTTCAGCCTGAGGTAAAATAATATTCCTCTCATCTTGGTTGATCGCCCTCAAAAATCCATTTCTAGATTTTTACTGACATAAATAAGCAAATTCCATAATTCTTTCAGTACATAAACTTTGTCTTCCAGAATCTGATTTTGCATTTATGCCCTGGAATGTTGAGATCCCATTCTGATTACCAGTTCGCGATGAGGAGTGGGGCTGGAGGAGGGTTAGGTCTCCCTCTAGTGAGGCAGAAACAGCTTCTTCAGGAAAGAGGAGAGGGGGGTTCATCTCTAATGCAATGCCAGGAGCTTGACTCCTGCTTGGATGACCACTTAACTGTGGAATTTCACCTCATGGGGATAGTCCGAAGATGAAGTTCCTTCCTTTCCAGGCAACAACCCAACTGTCTAAATAAGATAAGACATACACATGATATATAACTGTTGTGGGTACAAACAGTAATTCTATTATGTAGGTCTTTGGTATCAGAGCAGTAACCAAGAGAAGCAAAGCATTTGGAGCCTGGCCGGCAGCTTTTTTCTTGCAATATTAGGCAGCAGTCAACTCTAAAAGAATGACAATGGCGGCTCCCCACCCTTGGTGAGACCCGCTTTGTGCAAACTGCTGTTACCAGGATCTGCTGAATAAGCTAAATACCGAATGCCTTTGCTAAGGTTCCATTGGTCACCTCACTGCTAAATGTCTACATCTCTGTATTTCTATCACTTGGTAACTATTTATTTGACTAAATATGTTTGTCTCAGTGCTTTAGTCTTCAAGCTGGATACACCCCGCTCACTGGGTCTGCTATGGGGAGGGGCAGTACAGAGCCTGTCAGAAGGGTCCGGGCACATGTGCTGCCTTCCCAGCACCCCCTGACAGCACATTCAAACGATCAGAGACTGGACTCTTCAATTCACAGAATCAAACTGAGTTTTCCTACAACTCCATCTAGCTGTCCACAGAGCTAAGAAATTCTTTGACATAGCCACAGAAAGTTTCTGAGTTTTAGTCTACCTTGAAGCAGTAAATTAAGAATTTGAACTTGACATTCTTTTTCTTTAAGCTTTCCATTGGCAGAGCCCATACCGCACTGTCCTGGAATTCCTACTACTTCTTATATTGCTCTGTAGAAGGGGTTCCTTGTTCCACAGGGTCCCGGCCTCCATAAGCACTTGCCTTAGGTGACTGCAGTGATAGCTTATCCTTTTGCCAGTAAGATACCAAGAACTTCTAGAGTCTCAACCCAGAATGTTAACGAGAACTTCACTGTCACCTACTCCATCACAGCCAGATACCCAACCCCAGACACCCCATATTTTCCTGACAGTCAGTTGTTTGCGACGTGCTCTTCACTGTTAATTTCTACAGCAGTTAGCGTTGTTTGTTTTCAAGCATAGATACTAACTCTTGCTGACTTAAGCAAGCAAGTCTATAGAACATTCTCAATGCAGCAACCACAACGATGCCCTTAAAACCTGAATCTGGACATGTCACTCCTCTGCCCAAAGCGCTCCAATGTCTCCTTGTCTCATCCAGAGTAGAAGCCAAAGTTCCTCTAGGGCTCACGAGGTCCCATGCCATGTGGCCCTCATTCCTTTGGCTTCACCCCTCTGCTTTTTTGCCCCATGGTCACTCATCTCCAGCCACAAATATGCCAGGCATGCTCCCACTTAGGGTTTTTATTTACTTGTTGTTTTTTCTACTTTTTTTTTTTTTTTTACCTCCCCTCCACCCACCACCAGCCCCCCAAACCCATCAAGGTATGTATATATCTCAGGCCTTTAACTCCAGGGCTCTGCTGAGATGTCATCTTCTCCATGTGGTTTTCCTTTTATTTAAAATCATAACTCTCCTACCAGCCATCTTCTCTTCCTCCTTGCATTCTGGGGCCATCTTTTTAGCACTTATCACCACCTGGCATGTTATGGATTTTACTTTATTTGTTTGTTGCATGTTTCTTTTCCCTAGCACATACCTCCACGAGGGCAATTTCACTTCCTCTTTTGTCCACTGACATAGCCTCAGCATCCAGAACAGTGCCTGGCACAGAGTAAATGCTCAATAAATAATTGTTGAATAAATGCATGGATGGGAGCCAGGAGCCAGGAGACCCAGCACAGGAAAGTGCTGAAGGGGGTTCGAGACCAATGGTGAAGGTAACTTCCAGGCTGCCAGCTCTGTAGCAGGGCTAGAGAGAAACTCGTTCAGGCTGGAGCTCCAAGAGCTATGCCTCCATGAAGACAATGAAGCCATCCCATTACCGGATGCTTTTGAAGATATCAAGAAGAGATTTACAGTTTTATTTGAGTTCAGAGATGAATTAATAAGTTCACAGAAAGAAAACTAAGCAAATAAAAAACAAGGCAATGATCAACCTCAAGAAAAACAAAAAAGTAAAAGAAAGAAAACGTAGTCATAGCATATGTGTGGTTCAGGTGTGAATAATAGTTACATAGTCATAATAATAATATAAACATTAAATATTCATTTAAACAAAAATGCTGAAAGAAGTACATGGGGAGAGTAGGGATGGAGGAAGTTTGTATTTTTGTGTGTGGATGGTGTAAAAGAACTGAATTGCTATCTTACCTACGGGGCAGTATAAAAAAAGGAGAAAAATCAAGAAATAGCAGCAAAACCATGTTATTTAGAAATGTGTCAATAAATACTAGAAGAAATAGCTAAAAATGTTGAAGGATGTTGCTTCTGGAGTGGGAAGGCATGGAACACAGGGGTGTTTTAGTACTGTTAGACATCTAAAAGTATGTATGTGTGTTATTTAGATAAAGATAAAAATTAAATAAAAAATTAAATGAGATAATGTAGGTAAAGCACATAGTATAGGTCAGGTTACATAGTAATTACTTAATAATTATTAGGTATTATTATTACTATGCCATTACTTCCCCCAGAAATATAGCAAATATGTGCTAAGAGCTTTTTGTCCTCCCCTCTCCCTCCCTCATCCATTCCTTCTGCTGTTCCCACCATACACGCACGGTATTGGCAGGTTGTATGATTCTGTACGACACAGGATCATCTACCAATAGGATTGGTGTACACCATGTTCCAATTTTCTTGTTTGTTTATTTTGCTGACATGAATGGAGAGAGAGAGAGTGAGCTGTACAATTGGCACCACTTCCAAATCATGTCATTGTTAACTTTCTTAGTCTTTCATGAGGGAGATTTAAATATTTTTCTTTAGTCCTTAGTCATTCTTATTCTTCTAATAAAATGAATGGATTTTGTGCATTTCTTTAGGACTTATTTCCTTGTCCCTAAGGATCAGGTTTATTCCATGAATTTTAAAATGTGTTTTCCTTCATTATTAGGGCTGTAAATTTCTGATCATTGAGACCCTGATCATGAAGATGTCCTTTAGAGGTGAAAATATTTGATTCTTTCAGCATCTCCATTCAATCTGCCTCAGAAAAATTGATGCAAGATTTGGAAATGACAGTAACTGAATTAATTGCATTTTGTTCCCCTGAGAGGAGATTATAGGGGGTGAAAGTAAAAGAAACAGTGGGGTGCCTGTTTTTTAGACAATGAGCATGACACACAAATCCCCGTGCTTCTTGAAGGATGCAAGGGAGACAAGATGAAGGTACATAGAAGTAAATTTATTTTCCTTTTTTTTTTTTTTTTGAGACAGAGTCTCTATTTTGCCTGGGGCGAGTGCCGTGGCATCAGCCTAGCTCACAGCAATCTCAAACTCCTGGGCTCAAGCAATCCTACTATTTCAGCCTCCCGAGTAGCTAGGACTACAGGCATGCGCCACCATGCCCAGCTAATTTTTTCTATATATATTTTTAGCTGTCCAATTAATTTCTTTCTATTTTTAGTAGAGACAGGGTCTCGCTCTTGCTCAGGCTGGTCTCGAACTCCTGAGCTCAGGACGATCCGCCCGCCTCGGCCTCCCAGAGTGCTAGGATTACAGGCGTGAGCCACCGCGCCCGGCCTTATTTTCCATTTTTGAGTGTGATCAGAACAGAGGGTAATGGGTATACATTGTCTCCCCATTTATAATTAAAAAGCATAGCGAAAAAGAAAAAAAAAAAAAAAAAAGCATAGCCCAAGCTATGGTCACGTTCTATTTGGACCAAAACTGAGATCACAAAGAAAAATGCAGTGATCAGAACAAAAAGAGTTAGACCATTTATAGTGGCTTTTAGCACATTAACTTGTATCTACTAAATTAGAGCAATGATTAGAATCTGAGATTTCTCAATACACATTTTTTAAAATATAATTTAATTTTTTTGATAGATCTGAAAGAAAACTTCAGAAGTAAAAAGGAACTACTGAAGTAAAAAAGAACATCTAATATCCTTTATTTAGTATCTACAAATAGCAATTTTTTCCTTTAATTTTGGTGAGGGTGATAAAATCTTTATTGATAGATACTGTTCACAAAGACTTTGTTAATTACTCTAATGACTGTGTAAAATCTGTTTGAAAATGCATGTCCATATACTGTTTCTAAACTACTGAATTGTTTGCTGAATTCCTGTAATCAGTATGGTCTCTCAAAAATTTCCAGTATTTCAGAATTGGTAAATACTCCCAATGAAATGAAAATCATGTATGCCATCCATATCCACTGATTGTCTATTTGAGCAAGTGTTGAACATGGTTTGCAGCGGGGTTGGTTTAGTCTGCTTTGGTATGTGCAGGTTATTCCTTAAAAATAATGTTAGAATTTTAAACTCTAGTCTTTTCATGGTTTGGAAAGAAACACATTCCTGAAGTTGCACTGGAAATCCACAGGAAAACGTGGTTCAAAAAATTTTTTTTTGGTTAGGTGCCTGTAATTCTAGCATTTTGAGAGGTCGAGGTGGGAGGATTGCTTGAGCTCAGGAGTTGGAGATCAGCCTGAGCAAGAGCAAGACCCCATCTCTACAAAAAATGGAAAAATTAGCTTGGTGTGGTGGTGCACACCGGTTGTCCCAGCTACTCGGGAATCTGAGACAGGAGGATCGCTCTAGCCCAGGAGTTTGAGGTTGCAGTAAGCTATGATGATGCCACTGCACTCTATCCCAGGAGACAGAGCAAGACCCTGTCTTAAAAATATATGTGTGTTCAGGCCAGGCGCGGTGGCTCACGCCTGTAATCCTAGCACTCTGGGAGGCCGAGGCGGGGGGATCGTCCTGAGCTCAGGAGTTCGAGACCAGCCTGAGCAAGAGCGAGACCTCGTCTCTACCAAAAATAGAAAGAAATTAATTGGACAGCTAAAAATATATATAGAAAAAAAAATTAGCCAGGCATGGTGGCACATGCCTGTAGTCCCAGCTACTCGGGAGGCTGAGGCAGAAGGATTGCTTGAGCCCAGGAGTTTGAGGTTGCTGTGAGCTAGGCTGACGCCACGGCACTCGGCCCAGGCAAGAGAGTGAGACTCTATCTCAAAAAAAAAAAAAAAAAAAAATATATATATATATATGTATGTTTGTAAATATATATGCTTTTTTCATTAATGTAATACTCTTCAAGTTTGTATCACATGTGCAGAGCAAGGCCACAGTGTATTTTTCCATAAAAATATATGACATTAAATTTAATTAATTAATTTTTCTTAAAGTGAGCACATGTCAAAAATTTGTTTTATCCATTGATAAGGGAACAAGCATGATGGCAAATCTGGTTCGGAGGAGTGTGGGAGAAGCAGAAGTGTTTAAAAAAATCACTGAAATAAAGAATGCGGAATTTAATGCTGTTCAGAATGAAAACTGATTAATGTTCTACAGGAGAACCTTGTTATCTTTGCGGTTATCTTTTCTCCTGGCTAGAAAACATTTGCTTTTCTATTGGACAAATTTTGTTGCATTGTTATTGAAGAATCGCTGGTATTACTTTCAGTTTTCTGCAAGAATTAACTACATTTTCATGAAACATTCTTTATAGAAATTGGTCTTTAAAATTGCAGAAAGCTTTAGGTTTAAATATTTGGAGAAAGGTCAGAAGAGAGTCAATAAAATAGGTTATTCCTCATTCGGTTTCTTCTACATTTGAAAACTTCAATCTGACATAATATTTTTATTTATACACAAAAGCCTCTACTAGAGAAAAAATATTTCTAAAAAAATGCCTAAAAAACATTATCTTAAACTCATTTTGATAGTAGGAAGAGCCCAAAGTCAGATTCTCTCCATTTCCTGCTTAATTAATAAGCTATCAAAATAATATTCAAGTGCTTGTAGATAAATGAGCCTTATCTATGATATCCTTTCTAATTCTTAGACAATTGGATATGCTTCGAGAATATATCACTCTTTCTGTTGTTCCTCTTTTCTTCTATTATTTATGTGTTTCTATTTGGAATCATTTCTTTCTGCCTGAAAAACTCCCTTTAGTATTTGTTTTTGAGCAGGTATGATAGTGATGAATTCTTCTTTTTGTCTAAAAAAATCTGAACTTTGTCTTTATTTTATTTTATTTTTGAGACAGAGTCTCACTCTGTCACTCTGACTAGAGTGCCATGGCGTCAGCCTAGCTCACAGCAACCTCAAACTCCTGGGCTCAAGCGATCGTTTGGCCTCAGCCTCCTGAGTAGCTGGGACTACAGGCATGCGCCGCCATGCCTGGCTAATTTTTTCAACATATTTTTAGTTGTCCAGCTAATTTCTTTCTATTTTTAGTAGAGATGGGGTCTCGTTCTTTGCTCAGGCTGGTCTCGAACTCCTGACCTCAAACGATCTGCCCGCCTCGGCCTCCCAGAGTGCTAGGATTACAGGCATGAGCCACTGTGCTCAGCTGAGTGCTCCATATTTTTATACGATAATTTTTCCAGCTCACTTTACATCTCTGGTGGGCCAACCTAAAGAAAACAATTTGAGTAGATAATTGTAAATAAAGATCATTAGAGCTAAGCAAGAGCAATGGTACTGAGACCTTAATCATTTAAACTCAGGGAACTTGAAATGGCCCCATAGAATCATTACGGAAAACTTCATGACATCAGCTTCATGACTCTATTTCCAATCCTGGAAATATTATCCCTCTATTTTTTTTTCTTTGTCTTTTTTTTTTTTTTTGTCTTTTTTTTTTTAAAGCCTCATCCTAGAAGAAATCATTCCTGTTTTACATATGGAAGGACTGAGGTTGAGGAAGGCAAAATTTGGGGTCAAAGTCAATGAGCTTTATTACAGGTGGTAGTTTGAGAACCTTGATTTGGGTTGTTCAAGTTTAGTTTTGTTCTTCTACCATAGATGAGTTCTGTAAAGTGTATTTAATTTCAATTCTCTGAGCATGGCCACCTGTCCCATCTGTATTCTTAGGTGTCACAGCTGTGCTATGATGGCATCCTACTAGGAATAGTGAAGAGAGCTCCGACATGCCAGTAAATGGTGAACCGGATCATTCTAAACAGTGCTGGAAGGGTCTGTATAGAAAATCCCCTCTGTTCCCATTGGCTAAGTTCTTGCATTTATTATATATCATATTACAGTTTAAACAGCAGCTGAAAGCATCTGTGAGTTAATAAAAGCACTGATGGATGTTTGAAGTGTGGACCTGAACATTTTCTTGGTTTAACATAAATGGAGTGGCTATTTGAGTTATACCATTAATCTATATATTTTTTATTCTGATGTAGTATTTAGACAGATCCTGAATACAGAGTGAGAAAATTCTTGGCAAAATTAGGAGAAGAAGGAGATAGATCTGGGTGTAGTCAGAGTAAACTATAATTTTCACCTTTGTTAACTCATAACATATGGAGATTTTAAGAGTTGCTGTACAGCGCACATACATTTAAATTTAAGTCTTTCTCGGGCATCTTTGGTGCTGTCTGTTATATTATGCACTGTGTTGTACGCACGCTGAGAGATTAGGCCTGGAAGTTGCTTGTAATGTCATTTTATTTTTCTTGTTCTGTTTCTTAAAACTTCCATGTCATCTTCTCAAAACACTGAGATGACACATATATTGGAACCTGTCTTTAAAATGCTTGAAGCTGTGTCATTTCTTTTATGTGAAAGGATCAGTTGATATCAATAGGCACTGATGAAGGGTGAAAAACTTTATAAAGAAGCTATTGGAGGTTTGGAATGGCTCATCTGGCAAAGGGTCTAGGTTGTCGTCTGATTATTGTTTTGGGAGTTTCTTTCGTGGTTGTCCCTTTGATGCTGATTAACGACAGTTTGCAAGTCTCAGTGACCAAGGTGAAGATGGTGTGGGGAGTTCAGTTATTTAATAAATAGGAATTATTAATAATTCCTATTTATAGGAATTCCTATAATAATAGGAATAGGAATATAATAATTCCTATTAATAATTAATAATTATTAAATTATTATTTGATAAATGAGCAAACTGAGGCTGAGAACTTGCTGAAATCACATTAACTGTAATTGACCTGTGCACTTATGATTTATGTGTGTTCTGTATGTTATACCGAAATAAGATTTTTATCAAGATACAGAAAATGGCCGGGCGCGGTGGCTCATGCCTGTAATCCTAGCACTCTAGGAGGCCGAGGCAGGTGGATCGTTCAAGGTCAGGAGTTTGAGACCAGCCTGACCAAGAGTGAGACCCCGTCTCTACTAAAAAAATAGAAAGAAATGATCTGGACAACTAAAAATATATATATACAGAAAAAATTAGCCAGGCATGGTGGCACATGCCTGTAGTCCCAGTTACTCGGGAGGCTGAGGCAGAAGGATCACTCAAGTCCAGGAGTTTGAGGTTGCTGTGAGCTAGGCTGACGCCATGGCACTCACTCTAGCCCGGGCAACAAAGCAAGACTCTGTCTCAAAAAAAAAAAAAAAAAAAAAAAAAAAGATAGAGAAAAGTCATCAGAAAATACTTGCTTGACAAAATCAATTACCTCCCCCTCCAAAGAGATAAGAACAAATCCTTTTCTCCTTTACTCTTTCTAGCTGCCTGGAATATGGACATGATGCCTGGAGGCTTAGAAGCCATTTTGTAATCATGAGGATGAAAGCCACAGAGGACAACAGATCTAGAAGGCAGAAGAAGCTATAACATCAGCCTGAGATAGCCTCCCTCCCTCCAGACAGGCTACATGAGAAAAATAAACCATTTCCCTTTTGGAGCCACTCTTACTTGAAGCTGAATGCCACCTCAACTGATGGTTTAAGTAACCAATTCAAACCAATAAAATAAGCGTCAATTAAGCTTTTTTTGACACATGAGAGTAAAACTCAATCATATTAAGAAGGAATAAAAGAAGCAAAAACTACTTATATATATAGTAGAGACTTTTTTTTTTTTTTAAACCGCATGAACCATGCAGTAGGGATAAAGAGGGAGTGCTCTGGGAAACCCTGATAATTAACAACGTTAACTGTTCTTTTAAAAAAGCAATTGGGATTGTTGCTTTGCTTTTAGCCAATCCATAAAGAGAAAACCTGGGCTGGAGGTGAGACTGTGGCACCTCAGTTTAGTGCCAATGGTTTAGAGAGAGCCCTCTGTTGGCCAGCTGTGGGATAACAGGAGCTGCTATGTGGCGGTTGCGGAGAGACAGCAGGGAGAGATGGAACGGTGACCTCTAGACTGGGACCTCCAGCCAAAAGAGAAGGCTTGGCATCACGCGCTGGGTTATTTATCTTACCATTTACAGATGCCTGCCATGTAGCACAGCTGCAGTGGAAATCGCTCACGGAGAATGCACGGTGAGCGCCCCAGGTGAGCTGTGCAGCGGTGCAGCCCTGCGGGGTACGCACGCGCTGAGAGAGCACCGAGCAAAGGCAGCTCGAGGAGGTCCAGCCAGGACTCCTGAAGGTGTCTGGAGTCTGCTATAAAAGGAGGGGAGAAAGATGGCTTGATGTGAAAGACAGGAGCGGGCAGTCCGCGCGGGATCACTGCAAAGATCCGAAAGCAAGAGCAAGCCTGGTGTGCGCAGGTGCCTGGGCGCATGACATGAGGAAAAGAGGGGCGATGATAGCAGACCCTCCGGGAGATGATGGGGACGTTGTGAAGGCTGGACGGAGGAAATTAAAAACATGCTGTGGGGGGAGGTTAGGACACTTTTTTGCTGAAGAAGTTCATGGGGAAGATATGAGGGAGGATTACAGAGAGAGAGTTGCAGGAGAGGTGAGCCACCTGGGGGGTTTCTGTTCCCCCCCCTTATCTCCTAAGCGGATCCTTCTCTTTCCCAAGCTTCACTCATCCGCCTCAAATCCCTAATCGTCAGAGTCCCCGAGAGTCCTTGGCCCGCCCACGTTCAGCCGTGATAGTCCAAACTGGGCCCAGTGACCCCTTCCGTTGTCAGCTGAACTTCTTCCCACCAGTGTGTCATTGTCACTCAGACTTGAACAATTTTCCCTCCAAATCTCTCCAGTCCAGTCACAACCGGACTCATAACCTAACTCATCCTTGAATCTCCCTCATTCTCTCCTCTCCTGATGCTCAGTCTTCAGGTCCTTTCAATCCGTACCTCACAGTCTCTCCAGGAAAACTTGTAAGTGACCCACGCAAAGACTCTGGGACTCCGTGATCTGAGGCTGTCATCCACCTGAGGAGGTAAGTTCTGGGCTAAGACTCCACCTCCTACTCGGTGAGACCGAGAGCAGGTCAGCGGCTGGAGCGGGGATCCGGCCCCGGGCCGGGCAGGACTCCTGGGGCCAGGGGGCCGCGGGCCCCCGCTGGCTGAGACTTCCGTGGAGTTGAGACGTCGGGAGCGAGGTCAAGGACCGGGTTGGG
>RJWJ010004322.1:0-76791 GCA_004363605.1 Indri indri
GGCATTGGAAGGCACATTGTGCTCCAGCCCCACTAATCTCCAAGCCTTGGGGAAAAAGAGGAGGAGAAGGTGGGCCCCTGCCCTGCCCTCTGGGGACTCCCAGGTAGGAAAGCAGCCAGGACTCTGGTTTCCAGGGCTTAAGGTGACTGTGAGGAGGGAGGATGCTGGGGTGGGGGCGGGGATTGGGAGGAGGACAGCATTCCTGAGAGCTGAGGGGGGAGGGGGCAGGGAGCCCGGAGCCCCTTTCTTCCCCCTCCCCCTTCCCGGTACAGAGAGGTCTTTCTCAGTTGTCCCCGCAGGAGTTTATTTTGTAAAGAAAATTGGGATTCCCAGTACCTTGGACTGAAACCGTTATCTCCTGTAATTACTACTTTTATCTCGTGATACCTGAGCTTCTAATTTAATCTCCCCACCCTCCTGCGGCCCATCTCTCCCCAGGCCCTTCCGTCCCCTTGCCCTGTAGAAGCTGAGCCTGCGCCCAGCCAGAACTCACTGTAGCTACCTGAGAAGGAGGAGATGGCCTTTCCCAGAATGTGCCTGTGACCCGCCCACTGGTGCTATCTCTTAATCCTTAACCTGCCATCCTTGCACTGTCTTACCCATTGGCTGCAGACCCAGACACATGCTTCCCAAAGCCAGGTAGGGTGACAAACTGCCTTGTTCTCCTTACCTCTTCCAGGGAAGCCCGTCAGCCTGAGCTACAGATGTCCATGCCGATTCTTCGAGAGCCATGTTGCCAGAGCCAATGTCAAGCATCTCAAAATCCTCAACACTGCCAACTGTGCCCTTCAGATTGTGTAAGTCTTGAATGTCTTCCTCCAGGGATGGTGCATCTGATGGATGTGGTAACATCTAGTGCAGTCTTATTCATGGTATTGAAGTGACATTTGCCAAGTGTCCAGCCTTGAGCTTGGCATAATTAATGGCAACTGCTCTTGCCCTGGCCATTCTGCTGTGCTCCCAGTGGTTCTCCTGTCTTCTTCCCAAGCTTCCTTTCTTCAGCACAGCAGAACTGGGTGCTTCTGGGCTGGAGAAACCACAGGCTTCACCAAGGTTTTGGCTGAAGGCCAGTAAGATAGTCAGCCCTTTGCTAGTAACGGTTCTGTCTGTCCTGCCAGTTCCAGGGCTCTGGTGCTCTAAATCCTGTGTCATGTAGCAAAAACTCACAAGACCCAAAGTCAGTTTAAGTTATCTTTAACCACTTGATGAAACTTGCAAATTTTCAGATCACTTACCTGCATTTTCTCAAGTACAACACACGAGTGTTTGATTTTGCTTGGTGGTAACGGCAGCTGCTCACATTTGATTTCATTTATGTGGGAAACAAGGAAAACCCAAATCACACATCCACCGTGCACGAAGATCTCGCCTGGGGTGCAGAAGGCTAGGAGAGGTGCAGAAAGAAAGCCACATGCTTGAAAGTCCCTTGCTTGGACCCCCTGTGCCCGCGAGGTCCTGTGTCTAGACGTGGGAAGGTGAGGGCTCGGAGTCTCCTGGGGAGGATCCACTTTTTCAAAAATCCCCATGCTAAAAATGGAGTAGGGACACAGCAGTTGGAACCAAAGCTGCAACTGCACAGAGACTCTTCTACCAGCACCGACTGTCACAGGTTTCATTTTCTTTGTGTTTCTTCTTTTCTGGCCTTTGCTGCCTGGAATGTATTTGTCATTTGCAATATGTTTCAGGGCCCTAGAAGATGAATGTTTTTTCACTACTTTGCCTACAATAAAATCCTACGTCTCCTGTAAGGAGTATTTTAATGATATTGAATTTAGCCAGTACAGACCTCCTTTACAGCACTGATGATGCTGGGTCACTTGCCCGGGAATGCGCCCTGAAGGTGAAGATGCCAAATACGATTCTCGGGTCTGGGCAAACACTAATAAATGGCAGTGCCCAGATTTGCGCTCTGATGCGCCTTGCTTTGAGCCACCCTCCCTCTGCACCCCTCCTTCACTTAAGGGGCAGGCCGCGTGAAGACTTCCCGGGTGCTCCTGAGCCACCGAGCTGGGGCTTAGTTGTCTTCGCAGACTCTTAAGCGGCTGGGCGGGTGTCCCTGGGCTGCTTGAGATAACCCGGCACCCAGGTCTTTGCAGAGAGGGATCCAGAGAGACAAGTGCAGGTCTTCCCCAGGAATTTGCATGTAGGGAGGCTTTTCTGGGCTGACCTCTGCAAAAATTAATGAGACCAAGAACCATTCAGTGAACTTGTAAAATCTCTCTGGGAACCATTTTCTGACAAACCACCGGTGCCGTTGCTCCCCTCACTAGACCGTCACCCCCACCCCTCCCTGAGCATTGCGGTTCCGCCCAATGGGTCTTCTGCCTCCAGGCCTCCTCCTCGGTCTGTCCTTCAGGCTGTTCTCATGTCTGTCCTTAAGTCTATTTCAGGTACCCTCAAGTCGATCCATCAAAATGAAAATCCACTCCGATGCTCTCCGTTCTCCCCGTACACCTGGCCACAGGATTCTTGAACGCCCCGTTCCCTACTCTTCCTCAACGTCCTCTGTGCACTTTGACCCCCTTGGTGTGTTTGCTCCTGTTTTTCCCTCCCCCCTTATTCCCTCTCCACTCTCCTACTTATCCGTCAAAGGCCGCTCAAATGCTCCCTTATGTGAATTCTCCCTGGACTCTGCTGTACAGACTCCGGTCACTTTTCCATATGTCTGCAGTGGAAGGTGCCACACTGCCAGCGTGGTGCCTTCCCCAGGCCACCCGGAGTGGCTCTCGCACCTGAGCCTGCCACACGGAGCACCTGGCCTCAGTGAGGGTCCTGAGTGGGTGCCGAGCAAGCAAGTGCATGCGCCGCGGCGACGCCTTCCTCCCGTTGAGCTGCGTGCTCTTGCCTCTTGTGTCCCGGCAGGGCAAGGCTGAAGAGCAACAACAGGCAGGTGTGCATCGACCCGAAGCTCAAGTGGATCCAGGAGTACCTGGAGAAAGCGTTAAACAAGTAAGCACAGCCGCCACAGAGGACTCCCCGCTAGATCCGCTTGAGGAAAGCTGAGACCCTGTGCGAGATGAGAGGGTAGAGGTGGGGCGGGGGTGCTGACGCACGGGGCTCAGTGTGCCTGTGGGCGGTGCACTGGTCCGGGATCGGGCCTGAGGTCTGCCAGCACATAGACACTGCATTTGTAGCGCGTAGTACGGTCCTGCAGCTGTGCTCATCCATGTCCCCTACCCTTGCACATTGGAGCTTTTATAACTGGGGTTTTTCTAAGAAGTTGTATTATCCCACCAGCATTTCCTACCAGTCAGTTCCCTCATGATCATCATAATCATCATCATCCTCATTGCCACTTTTTAGAATCAATGATTACTTCAAGATCTGTATTTGGTTTGTTTTGGAGCTTCTTCTCTTCTCCCCTGGGGAGTCTGGGCACAGTCAGGCAGTGGCTTAGCAGGGAGCTGGGAAAACCGTCCTTCCTGTAGATGCTGAGGCTCCTGCCAGAGGGCACCCCTCCAAGGGTGACAGCCTGTGGCTCTCAGATGCCGACCAGTGCTAGGCAGTGGCCACTGGCCACCACCTCCACCTCCTCTTTCAAGTTCAGTGATTGGCTCGTGTGGAAGCTGCTGTCACTGGGGACTGTGCTCAGAGACCCTCTCCCAGCCCTCCCCACCCTCTCCCTGCCTCCAAGAGCATGCTTCATCTGGCTTCTGCTTCTCGTTTCTGTAGCCTGATCAGTGCTGCACCGGTGGGAGGAGGGTGATGCTGGGGCTCCTGCCCTGCATCCCTCTCCCTCCTTTGCCTGCCCTCTGACTTGGGCCCTCTGTGAGATCCATCTTCGGCCTCCTCCGGAGCGGAGCCGGCCCTCTCCTGGGGATGTGAGGTCACGCCCCTGCTTTCCCACAAGACACCAGTCTTTGCAGAATCAAATGCAATTTTAAATTGAAGAGCTCGCTTTGAGGAATTTGCTTTCTGTGATTGCCTCTAGAGCCAATGTATGCCATGCAGGCTCTACAGACTCTGAGGTTTCCGAAATCAGAAGCGAAAAATCAATGAATAAATCAGCATCTTGCCACTCACCCCTCCTGAAGCCACAGCACGGTTTCAGGTTCCAATCAGAATTGTGGCAAGATGAAATTTCCATGCATAATTGTGATCCACAGATGGTCCTAGTGGTATTTGTAACTTTTTGCAAGGCATTTTTTTATATATATTTTTGTGCACATTTTTTTATGTTTCTTTAGAAAACAAATGTATTTCAGAATATATTTATAGTTAAACAATTCATATATTTGAAGTGGAGCCATATATACGTCAGTAGTTTGCATTTCTCTATTATCTTAAACTACTGGCAATTTGTAAAGAAATATATATGATATATACATGTGTTTGCAGCTTTTCAATGTTAGCCACAGTGTATTTTTTCACTTGTACTAAAATTGTATCAAATGTGACACTATCTGCACTAGCAATAAAATGCTAATTGTTCCATGGTATAAACCCCCTACTGTATGTGGGACTTTATTTACCTGAAATAAAATTCACTAGTTGTTAGAGCTGGAGCTCATATGCATTTCTGAAGTTTATAAAAATAAGCCTGCCTGCTGATCAGGTCCCTTCCGCAGAGTTTATGCATGATAGCGTATGGGCTTTTCTCATGAGCAGATCAGATCTGCAGCTCAAGTTTTTGCATCTTTTTTTTTTTTTTTTAACCCAGTGGAAGTAGCAGTGCTAGTTTTCTGAAGAATAATATTTGACTCACTAATTCCTCTTCCCCTCCCTCCTCCTCCTCGGTTCTCCTAACATCCCATGTAATCCCCGGAGACTCAACCCTGGTAATACCAAGCTTTCCCATTTTCCCATGTAAAAATCCCATGACTCCAGGCTGTGGTTAATATCAAGCTTACACAGGAACAGGTGGCCTCACCACATAAATCATTAAATACCATTCGGCTTGAATCATTTTAATGTGACAGTCACGAGCCAGTTGCTCTAATAAAATTCTGCTAACCAGCTCTCTCCCTCATTCTCCAGAACAATCCCAGTCATCCCAGGGGTGTTCACAGGCATCCAGAGAGGAGAAGGTGGGACGGGCTGACTTCTTTCTCCTGTCCTGGATGCCGTCTGAACCTGGGGCCTCTGGCCTCCAAGGCATCATTCAATTGGAAATGCAGAGATTTCTTCAAGAAAGCAGAGGGTTCAGCTCTGTGTTGAGAAGGAAGGAAGCCCGCTGAGAGCGGGCCAGGGTGGGAGGCACAGATGACCGAGGCGGCGTGGCCCTGGGTGCGCCCCCTGCTACCTCCAAGATGTGGATTCCCAGTCCTCATGGCGGGTAGTAGGCACCAGGGCCAGGCAAATTGGCCACCGCTACAACCGGTTCATAGGCCTTATGGAAGCTGGTTGAATACTCTAAATCGGGGGGTGGGGGAGATGTCTAATTTATTTTAACGAATTCCTGACATGAGTAGTGCTTAGACCAGGGGCCTCCAGGCCTGGGACTGCAGAGTTAAACTGAGACATGGGCCAGCGTTACATCTTGTGCAGACTGAGACTAACTCTTGTTTATTTCAACATTATTAATGGTTCTACTAATTTTATCTAAGGGGGCGCAGAGAAGAAAAAGTGGGGAAAAAAGAAAAGATAGGAAAAAAGAAGCGACAGAAGAAGAGAAAGGCTGCCCAGAAAAGGAAAAACTAGTTATCTGCCACCTGGAGATGGACCGCAGTGCACTCTGCTCTCCGCGCTTTGTAAATTTGCTCGACCCTGCTCCAGGGCTGACCCCTGCAGACCGGGCAGGTGCTCAGACTTCCGGGGCAAGAAGCGCTTTGCCGCCCCACTGGCCACACCAGCTCCTGTATTTATGTGCTTTTTAAGGCCCTTCTTGCTCTGCTAAGTTATGAAGAAAGAACGTAGTTGTGCAGAGACCGGGGCGGGGGTCCTCAGATCCTGCGTGTTCAGGACTCTGGAACAAACAGCCCAGGGGCTCCAGTGTCTCCCTGGCTGGGGAGCTCCCAGCCCGTCCTGCCTCCCTCTCCTAATGGCCCTCGCTCTCTCAGGGGCGCGCAGCTCTGCCCACTGCAGTCTGCACCCCCCGGAGACAGAGCAGCCTGCTGACCAGCAGAGGCGGCCTCACCAGGAAGGGACATGTGCCTTCCGCCCTCTGTGGCCTTCTCAGGGTAGGGGATAGCTGACTAGCCCCTGGGCCCAGCCCTAGCTTTCTCCAAGTGCCTGCCGCCTGGCCCTGGACCACTGCGCCACCTGGGAAGGGACATCCCAGCCCCTCCTCCCAGGGCGATATAGGCCACCTTACCTCCCGGCCTGGCGGGTTTCTGCAGACTGTGTGGGGCGAGAGGAGGAAATGCTGCATTCCCAGAGAGCAGACGTGGAAACACTTCTCAGGGAGCCTCCTCTTCCAGAAATTTACTGTAGAGTCTTTAAAGGGGTCCCCCGCGTGGAGGACAGATGTGTTCTGGAACTGTGCGAAGGGCCCAGAGCCTGGGGCCTCCCAGCCTGCCCCTCCTGCTGTCTGCATGATGGTGTGATTGGGCTGCAGGGCACAGCTGCCTCAGTCCTCACTCATGGGAAGTACCTTGTCTGCCTAAACTGGACGTGGTTCAAGTTCTAGAACCTTCTTCCACCCCCTCCCCACCCCTGCAGATTTATGTGTGAGATTTTTTGCCAAGTCTCTCTAATTCAGACCGGGAGGATGGGGGCCCCTTAGGAGAGCAAGGCCCTGATTTCAGTCTTGCTTTGGAAAAGGACACCCTGGATTTGTCACCCCCCCCCCCCCCCACCTCACATAGACACATGCCTATGACCCCCAGAGCCCGGTCATAACTTCAGTAAATGCACGCGGAAAGGTGCAGTGGTTAGAGGATGGAGAAATGGGTTTCCGGAGCAGAAAGCCCCAAGGTCCCTGCAAGTCAGACCCACCTGGGGCACCGAGTGCTGGGTCCCCTTGTGGGCTAACGAGCTCCCTTGTGATTGCAGCCATTTGCTTTCCTCCTTGGAGAAGTGTCCTGCCAGGGCGCCGCGGCCAAGGGCCGTGTGTTTCCCACTGTTGTCCCTTTTCTCTGGACAGCTCTGCAGCCCACGCCCTGTCGTCAGCCCTGGGGACTGACCCCAGGCCTGGGCCCTGGGCGTGCAGGGCTGCCCTAGCGTCCCTGCCCCCACCTCAGGGCACCTGGTTGCTGGCAGATCTGCCCAGAGCTGCCGTCCTTCCTGTGGAAGCCAGGGTTGGTTCTGGTCTGCAGGACCCTCGCACAGGCTCCTCCACGGTCAGACCTGCCCCCCGCCTTCTTCAGACCACACAGCAGCAGGGCTCTGTGCCCAGGGAGGGCTGGGCAGTCAGTCCTGGGGCAGCGTGGGGAGCTGCTGGCCCTCTAGCGACAGAGGGCGGGGCTGATGCTGCCCTGAGGTGACAGACTGCTTGCTGCGGGACCAGGGGACTCTGCCTCCCACCCACCCCACTCCTGGGGAGTTGAGCCGAAGCTGCAGGGACTAAGAGTGGGCCCGCACTAACAGATGCAGGCAAGCTCCATCCCATGCCGGTGGCCTCCTGGGCCCTGGGCCCCAGTGTCTCTCACCAGCGCTGATGAAGCTCTTAGGAAGGGCGGAGGCCCAGCCGGTGCAAGACAGGGCTGTCCCGGAAGCCGAAGAGCCCCGCTGGGATTCCGTTCGTGGTGGGTTGAAAGTAGGAAGTGCTCGCTCAGCTGAGTTGGCCCAGGTGAGAGGTGCGCGGCGGCGGTCACCACGCGCTGCCCAGCACGTGTTTCTGCGGCAGCCCCGGCCGCCCACGCGCCCACTCCAGGCGCCACCTCCGGCCACGCCACCGGGCCAGCGGCAGTGGCGGCGCCTGGCCTAGAGGTGCAGGGCCAGGGCCGGGTTGATGGAAGCCACCCGAAGCGCCTCTTCTCTCGGGGAGGGTGAGGCTGGACTCGGAGTCCTGTGAGCCCTGAGCCTCAGCCCAGCGGGCGGCGAGGCAGCGGCCGCCAGGGACCCCGCGCAGTGCCTCGGTGCCGTCCCGCGCTGCCGCACCCGTGCTCGCTGCATCTCTGTCCTCTGCTTCCCGCCTTCAGCCCATCCTTCTGCTTGAGCCCTGGCTGCTCTCTCACTGCCCTCCCGCTCTCCCGGGCGATTCGGAGCTAAGGGGGCCCCCGGGCATCGGCGCAGGCAGCCGCCCTGCCGGAGCGGGCTCAGGGTCACCTGCGTGGGGTGGGACCCGCCTTAATGGTGTCTCCCTCTGTTCTTGTCAACAGGAGGTTCAAGATGTGAGAGGTGGGTCAGACGCCTGAGGAAGCCTTACAGTAGGAGCCCAGGTCCGAAACCAGTGTTAGGAAGGGCCTGCGGCCGCTTCCCCCCAGCCCAGCCCAGTGCCTTGCCAAGGGCTTTGTTTTGCACACTTTGCCTTACTTTCACCATTTGATTATGTAGTAAAATACGTGGTGTTTATTTTTCATTTAGTTTGATTATCCAGTGTCACTGGTGACACACAGGAGCTTAGACTAAGGCCATTATTTTACTTGCTTTATTATGGTATCTCTCCCAAAGAGCCCCCTAATCATAGGGGTTCCTGGACTTTGCGTCTCTCCCAACTGCGCAGGCAGGGAGCCAGTATCATGCTGGAGCCACCAGGACCCTTTAGCGTGGGCAAAGCATGAGTGACGGCTGCCCTCTGCCGTGCGGGGTGGTGGAGGGAAGGTTCCAGAGGGCCAGACAGGGGGCTCCCTCCTTCTCCAAATGGGGGCGAGGGCCCACCTCCCCCGCGAGGATGGCGGGGCTTCCCTTAGCTGAGACAGGAGTGTGAGGCCAGGGCAGAGTGAGACCAGCCCTCATCCGGAGCTCTCTTCCACATCCATCATGTTCTTCTCATCATTCTGTCTCTCATCCATCGCCATGTGCATCCAAGACTGTCTCCATGACCCCAAAAAAGGACTCTCTCAAGACCAAAGCTTTACTTTAAACCGGCACCAAGGAGGAAATCAAAATGTCTTGTGCTACCTGAAAACACTGTGCACGTCCATGTCTTGCTTGGATATTGTCCGTTGTCCAATTCTGTGTTGTCGTTCAAAGCCAGCATCCTCATCCGTGACCAGTGTCTTGGTGCATGCACCGTCTGTTCCTCATATGCAAAGGCTCAGTGGGAGGCGATACCCCTTGGTCCCTGAGACTGGTTCCTCATCAGAGCTGTGGTCCATTGGGGAGAGCTGGCTTGGTTCCCTCACTGATCACAAAAGCGAGGGAATGTGGTTTGCAGCAGTGTGGACCTCAGAGGACCGCTGACCCTCTGTAGTTGCCAATACCTTAAAACTAGAGCCAACCCCAGCACTGCTTGGGGAAAACAAGAAAAGAATTCTCAACTTGCTTTTAGTTTTTAAAACCCAACCCATAAAATAATCAATCCTGGTGAAGATTCCTTCCCAATTAAAATCTAACCTCATCTTTCCACCATTCGTCCATGCCGTCATCTCTAACCGTACACCCTGGGCCTCTCGGCTGCTGCAGGCCGCCTTGGGCTTCCAGTGCACCCAGCAGGGCATTCCGCTAAGACGGCCACGGGCTGTCTGGAGAGTTAGTGAAAATTCCTGACATTTGGAGTGTTTCCCTTTGACTGAAGGCAGATTGTAGAGTTGCGTTAAACCACTTAAAATTTTTGCTTTAAAAAGATAAGCAGTTGAGGTTTTCTCATTTAGTTTTATTTTTCATTCGGTCTCACTAATACTTTTCCCTTTTGGTTAAAGACCTCAGTAAAACTTTTAAAATGAAGAAAGTGGAAAAATGAAGGGTGAAGCAAAGAAATGTATCAGTGGACAAGACACTATATGCAACATATGGAAAGTAAATTACTGTAAAATAACCTTGAAGAGTTGGTGTTTTAGATTTAGTAATCTGTGGGGTCATTAGTAACCCTTTAATATTCCTTTAAATTGGATCTTCATGGCAGAAGGCAAAATCTATCAGACCAAAACTTTCCCCTAATTTAAACGAAAATTAAAATCCTCAAACCAGCTATGTCATATTGAAAAAATAAAGTCGGAGGGATCTTATGGTTATAAGGGATGCAGAACTAGTTTCAAAACCCTCTTTGAAATTAACCCGTTACACAGTGCTCCTGAATTATACATGAAATATTGAATTTTCAGTGGCACAGTCATTTTCTAGGTAATCCAAGATACTTAGAAATCTCTCACGAAAAATTCGGAAGTACCCGTCCCCAATCCTTAAACCAGAATCCTTAATTTTCTTGCTTGGAGGAAGCAAATATGACCCTAAATCCTGACTATGGTTAAGTACGAAATCAATTCTCTTTCTCCTCCATAGAGAGGAAAATAGAGTAGAAACTGCAGGGAAAATTGTTGGTATTGCAATTCCTCTGCTAACAGTCAGCTCCCGCCTGGAGACCGCCCAGCTAAAGCGATGTGCGTCGAGATACAGCAGTCTATTTGCAAAGGAAAAATCTCTCCTTATCCCTTTTTGCTTTCAAACTGCAAGTCGAGCGCATCAGGGAGCTGCTGAGAAGGCTTCACCCGGCTCTCCCTCCCGGGCCTGCCGGGGCCCCTGCCCGACGTGCCTCTGCGCTCCCCGTGACCTCCAGGGGCTCCTCCACTGCCAGCCTTTGCATCAGGGCCCGGGAAGGGGTGCTGGGGGCTCGCAGCCAGGCCGTGTGTTGGAATTGGCATCTGTGCTATGTGTTTGTGCTGTTGTTTGTGCCACTCTGGCCAGACACTGAGACACCAGCTAGGACGCTCAGGAGAGGCGGTCCGCTTGTCCACCTGCTCCCCAGAGATTGCTGCCTGAGAAAAGAGGTTCAGTTTTGAGCAGAGGGTCTGAGTGGCGACGGGTTGCTGTCCCTGGGTGGAGTCCAGGGACTTTCTAAGCCTTTCCGTGGGGTCCCATTTGCCCCCCATGGTGGGGTTTTCTGGCTGGTGTTACCACCCTGGGCTCCCTAACTGGGAGTTGGTCACCATTCCCAGGAGGTGACCCTTCTCCAGCTGGGTGAGAACCTGGGGGCCCTATTCCCTCCACACAGCTTCCCTGACCCATTCTGAGGGAGGCCCATCCCTGGGAAATGCTCCCTAGAAACCTGCACATCCCCTGAGCAGACCACTGACATTGCCAAGTGGACAAAACCATGTAGAAAACTTGTTATTTTGCAAAGTTGCTGGACTCTCAGTGTCTGAGCAGTGATGAATTCAATGTTAAATGTGATGAATACTGTATTTTGTATTGTTTGAATTGCATTTCCCAGATAATGTGAAAATGGTCCAGGAGAAGGCAGCTTCCTAAATGCAGTGTGCTTTTTTAAAAAATAAGAAACAACTCTTTGAGAAACAATTCCTACTTTGAAGTCATATCAATGAAAAAATGTATATGCACTTATAATTTTCCTAATAAAGATCTGTATTCAAATATAGCCACCAACAGTTGGTAATTAGTGTTATTACTTGGAATATCCTAGACGTGATGTTTCTCCCTCAAACCCAACACTAAGGGGCTGTGTAATCCTAGCTGCAGTGGTTAGTGGAAAACAGGCCATTGTAATCACGCTAATCGCAGGCAAGAATTCTGGGGCATAATTGCCTCTCTTAGACAACTGATCCTTAGCAGGGGAGGTGCTCTTTCTTCTCTGAATGTCCTTGGTTTTGCTGTAATTGCTTCTTAAAGGCAAGCTGGTCCTCCTCTCCATGAGGGATGGTGCGAGGGCCCCAGGGATTTCCCCGACAGCCATGGGGGCGGGGGGGAGGGAACCCCCGCTCTGCACGTCTCGGTATTGGTCAAATGCAAGCAGTCCCATCCCTGAAGGCATGAGGACCCCTACTCTGTGTACTTCCTGTCCGGCACAGGGCCCTGCTGGAAGCCGGGCACCGAGCCCCTCGCCTGCTGCTGGCCAGCACTGTCCCAGCCCCTGGGAACAGGGGGGTGGGCCTGGCAGACAGGGCTCCGGTCCTCGCAGAGGTCTGCCTTTAACACATCTTAGCACATTATCTCCCGCCTGCGTTCAGCCACGGGAAGGAGAGGCCAGCACGGGTGGCCCCAAAAGAGATTACTCTGTCCTCCTTCCCCATTGGCCCAGATGTGACCACGTCACCCAGCGGGCAACCTCCCTGGGACGTGCAGGATGGGGTGATGCGGTGCTAAGACACAGGCGGATGGAGGAAGGGACAGGGCTGGTGGAGGCTGGGAGAGGCAGTGTGAGATCAGGAGGCTGGGGCTTGCACCCGGGTCCTCCCTCTGCTCGCTCTGGGGTTGGGGACGCATCCCTTGATCTGAGACCCGACCTCCCCAGCTGTAAGGCTGGAGCTTCGTACCACCAAGAGTCGAGGGGATCAGACTGGGAGCATGTGGGGAAGCAGCTACTTTTGGGGGGACGGGAGAAGCCCACCTCTGCACCCCCGAAAGTTTAGCCATTTTGCGCCGTCTCTCCACCTCCTGTTCCCTGGGGTCTGCAGAGTTGGAATAAGACCCCTGTCTGCCTCTGCTGCACCGCTCAGCAAAGCCAAGACACACCGGACCCAGAAGCAACCTAGAAGTTGAGCCTGACCCTCTTCGGGGAAGGATGGGGAGAAGCCGCTTGGTCGGCGGACCTCTCAGGTTTCCTAGGTGCCCGAGTGGGACTATTTCTAGCACAGGAGTTAACGACCAGCTGACCCTTCAAAAAGAACTAGTGTCAAAAGAAAAAAAAAGTCCATGTCACGCCGTGCTCCCACCTGCCCTCGTTTAGTCAGCTGACACTGGATGGCACAGACACCGCGGAGCAAGTCACGCTGGCTCTGATCCCACGGAGCCTGCAGCCTGCGCCCCTGCACCGACGCGGCCTTCTCGTGAAGCGCGGCGCATCCGGCATCGGGGAGGCTTAGAGCAGAAAAGACCTCTAATGCAGACATCAGCGAGGGCTCCCTAAAAAAATCACTGGTGAAGCTGAAAGAAGCAGATTCTCTCGAGGGGTGGTGTGCTGAGCCCGTGAGGACTGCCGCGCAAAGCACGGGTGGTGTCCTGCAAGCTGGGACAGGTGCATGTTCTGCAGGGCCGCAGCGCACAGGGAGCCCGTGGGCAGAGGGAGCAGTGTCTCAGCTTCCTCACTCCCTCGCTTGTGGGAGGCACAGACTGCACAAATGCAGCTGAGAAGAGCGGGGACCCCATGGTGGTGGGGTCCCGGCAGCCAGGAGCATGATGAGGGGTCCCCTCGGCTCAGCCAATTGGGTGGCATGGACACCAGTGCGCCTGGTGGGCCCATCCGTTTTCTGTCCCAGGAGTGCGGAGCTGTGACTCAGCATTGGCCACACTCGTGTTTCTCTGTGCCTGCAGCTGAGGACTTGGCTCTCTGGGGGACGGGCCGGGAGACAGAGAAGTGGAGGGAGTCCCACCTCGAAACAGACTCGGAGAGAGAAGCGGGGAGGCAAAACCAGGAAGACCTCAAGGAAGTGAGATGCAGCCACCCAGGGAAGGCCTGGAGAAGCTGGGAGGACACTGGTCCCCTGTGAGGTCTGGACACACTCCCTGCACTGGGGTCTGTGTGTTCCAAATAAACTCCCCTCTAGCTAGAATGAGGATTTCTGCTAATTACACCCAAATAACCATGACTTGGGTCAGTTAGCCAGCTCTGGAGAAAGACCGTTGAGACCACAAAGGCACCCTAGCACATGCCAGCTGCCCGGTTAGGACTGATCAAAGGCGCAGAGGCTTCCACAAGCCTCTCCCCGATTAGGTGCACGGAGCCCACGCAAGGCCCAGACACACTTCCCTCCCCAAAGGCATCCACCAGCACCGACTCAGCTCGCCCAGCATGGACTGTGGTGAGATGGCTGAACATCGGTCAGCCTGTGAGAGCCCCCGCCCCACCCAGCAGATGTACTGGGAGGGCGCCCGGGGCCCACGCCACAGCCCGTGTGTCCCCTGAGCAGAACAGACTGGAGACAGCTGCGTTCTCACGGAGAGTCCATTCCCAGGCATCCCCCACTGGGACGAAGCTCCATAATGTCTTTGTGGGGGCTTTCTTCCCCGTGCCTAGTCACGGTGGGTGTCTAACAGACTCTGGGCGAGTGGGCCGACGTCTTCAGGCTGCAAGGCTGCCACAGGCCTTGAGCAGCAACCCCTGGGCAAGCTGCAGCCAAGCCCTGGGTTCCCACCTGGGGGGGAGCTGCTCTCAAATTTCAAGGACATTGCTCTGCCGTGTTTTGGAGGGAAGGGAGTTGCGTCTACCTCTTGGCCCATAAACCCAACAGAAACAAAGCAGAGTGACGCATAGGCGAAGCCCCACACGTGCGCTGACCTTCCATTATTCCTGTGAGCAGGGGGCGCTGGGGCGGCTGAGTGGGAGGAGCCCCGGGCACGGGATGGAGCGGGTAGCTGTCGGCTGCCCTGTGACCTGCTCCCGCGAAGTCTGATGCAACCCACCCTGCATCTGCACCTCCAAAGCGGGTTGGAACTTAGGAAAAAACACCTCCCCGCTGCCTGGTCTCTTTAAATTCATGACGCCGACCGACCTCCGGCAGTCCTCAGAGCTGCCCCAAGCCCACCACACCTCCCCGTTCCGTGTGCTCTTCCTCCTCCCAGGCGCACACTCCGTACTTCCTTCTCTCTCCTGAGCCCTTTTTCCTCCTCTCCCTCCCACTCTCCGCCGAGGTCTGCCTTCCTCTGCCACCGAATTTTCAAAGCCAGCATGAAGAAGGTACTTCCACCAGCTTCGCCTCGCGTCCGCCCGCCTGTCCAGTCTGCATCCCGGGCAACGCGGCATCTGAGACGTGAAGACCAGGGATCCTCACCCGCCCACGGACATCTCTCCTGATTTCCTGCACCATAATTTTTTCACTCTGTGCATCAACACGCCAACCTGTTATCTCTTACCCAAACCAAAACAAAGCCAAAGTGAAACAATTCCTAAATTGTATCCTCCTACAGCCTCTGCACCGTTTCTGTTCCTCATCACACCCAAGTCCTCAGAAGAGCTGTCTGTATTTCCCACGCCCACTGTCTCTCCTCTCTCTCTCTGGTCTTTCTAGAACCCACTCCAGTTAGCATTGTGACCTTACCTTTCACACCACGAGAACTGCTCTTTGTCAAGGTCATCAGTAAGCCCCATGTGGGGAAGTCCAAAGGCCAGTCATCGATGCCCAGCTTACTCGGTCTATTGGCATCACCTGACATTTCAGCCACCCTCCTGAAGACACTTCCCGGTTGGCCTCTCGGAGCCTGCTCTTGCCTGTTCCCGCGGCTTCATGACTTCTCATTCCCTTTGCTGCTCCCTCTTCTTCCTCCAGACGTATGAACAGGTGAACTCACCTGCTCTCTTGGCCTTGCACACCACGTAAACGGGAAGGAATCCCAGAGTGCTGTCTCCAGCCCAGACCCGGCTCCTGGGCTCCAGAGCTGTACCCCCAGGTCCTCCTCCGCAAGGGACCATATGCAAAATGGAACTCGAATTTCCACCTGCTCATCTCCATTCCCACCAACGGCAACTCCATCCTTCCAGTGGCTTGGGCCAGAGCCCTTATACTCATCTTTGATTTATTTTATCCTCACACATCCCTGAGTCAAACCATTAACGAACCCAATTAGTTACCATGAAAATATTCCCAGAGTCCAATCACTTCCACAGCTACCTGCTTAGTCTAAGCCTCAGGCATCTCCTGCCTGGGTCACTGTGCCAGGCTCTGACCATCTGCCCTCCAGCTGCAGCTGGAGTGGCCTGTGACAATGGTGGGCTGCAACACCCATTGTCACAGGCCGCTCCTGCAGAGGAACCTCCTACCAAAGTTCCCATCTCCTGACAGCACCTCTCTGACCTCAGCACCCGCTGCTCCAGCCACACTGGCCCCCTTCTCTCCCTCTAACAGCCAGGCCTGCACTAGGTGGCCTCTTGGCCCTCATATCATCCCGTGGTTTACTCCTCCCCACCTGCAGTCTCTGCTCACCTTGGCCCTGCCGGAAGAGCCTGTGCAGCCGCCCACCCTGCCCTGCAGTGTGCCCTGGTGTGCCCTGGCCGCCTCCCTGCTGGCCGCCTCTGCGGCAACACCTACCACGCTCTCTCGTCCGTCGTCTGCTTCCCCAGGCCGTGCACAAGCAGGAGACTTGTTCGTTTTGTTCACTAAGTATTTTCTGTGGCTGGTGCATAGAAGGCACTAAAGAAATGTTAGAAATTTTCTTCGCTCATCTCTATAATAGAGACAGTGATACGCACCTCCCAGGGTCGTGCATTTACTTGCACACTCAAGGCCACACTGGTAAGTCACTATTAGGATGCAAATCCATGTCACTCCAGTGTGCATACATCAGTGGGCACACACATTGCCCCTGCTTTAGACTCCTCTGTTTCTGACCCTTCCCCTGGAGTCCCAGCAGGTGATAAACTATAGTGGTTTATTCCCTGTAAGTCCAGATTAAACAATTGTCCTGTTCCCCAGAGGCACCTCCTTCTGAGAGCTCCTCCCTCCCGCGGGGACCTGCGCACACCCCTGTGCAGACAGCAGGAGTGGTCAGCATGGGGCTGGGGCCTGGTTGGCCTGGGATTTGCAGCTGGTGGCCCAAGGGGACAGCCACAGCTGGTGCAGATCCCTAAGGCCAGATCTCTGTTCCTGGCACTTCAGCCCGGGCCAGGCTTGCAGCAGTGGATGGTTGGCCAGACTTTAGGACGTAGCCAGGGGCCAAGAGGGGTGCAATTCTGGAGACACCACCAAGTGGACAAGGGCAACCACCAGGAGTTCCTTATCAATCAGCTACCGGGAGCCAGGGCTGTGTCCTTCCCCAAATGGCACAGCTGGCAAAAGGCAGGGCGGGGCTCTGGACCCAGGTCCAACAGAGCCTGCAACCACTGGGGTTCCCTGCCTCCCTTCCAGTATTCTCTGCACCTTTCCCACAGCCCTGCCCAGCTGGATGCCTCAGTCCGCCCTGGCCACTGCTGGCTTGACCCTAAGGCAGGTGTTTACAGCCAGACCCCTTGGCCAGCCCTCCGGGGAGGAACTGACGGAAGGGCCGAGAGCTCAGGACAGTGGCTGCCTATGGTAGCTGTGCTCAGCTTCCCCGGCAGCGCCCTGCTGTGCAGCCAGGTAAGCTGCTCAGAAGGAGGGGCCTCTGGTCCTGGTCAGTCTGGAAGGTCCCAGATGCAGCCAGGGGCTGACCTTGTCCTTCCCTCTTCCCAGCCATTTTCCTGAACATGGGACCATCAGCTCAGGTCACATGCACTTGAGGAAACAACCATTCTGGGCATTCTGGGCATTCCTCAGGGGGGCGGCTCTCCTTCCGGCCACCGTGAGCCCTCCAGTGCCATGTCGGGGCCCAGGCGCCTGGGAAGGAGGCCTGCCAGGGACCAGCTCTTTCCAGTTTTTCCTCTGGAGAGCACCTGCCCTGCAGGCTGTGAGGCCCCGCTCAGGGGCCAAGGGGAACTGGAGGCTAATGCATTCACGGCGCGTTTCCTTTGGCGGACGGGGTTCGCAGCGGGAGACAGACCAACACCTTGGTCAGGCGCCTCGCATCCAGCCGACATTTCCGGGGCAGTCTGTGCCTCCCAGGCCACACGGGACCTTTAGCTACCGTCTTCCTTAGGTGTCTCCACAGTCTCCCGAAAAGCCCGCGCTCCCAAGGTCCAGGCCCGCGGGAGACCTCAGCATCGCAGAGCTGGGACCGGGGAGGAGGATCCTGGGGCCACTTGGTGCCCGTGCACTAAACAAGCTTTCACATGGCTCTCAAAGCAGCGTCCCTGGCGGGGTGGCCGGGCAGAGGCTGCCAGCTCAGGTCCACAGTCTGCCCTGTGTGGTCCCAGATATTTCCAGGTTTGAAATGAGAATCCATTTATAGGACATGCTGGGCAGACTCGGGCTGTGAAATCAATATAGCCTTTCAGAAGCAGCAATTTTTAAAAAATGAAATAGCATCAGATAGAAAAGAAAGAAGAGAAGAAAATAAAATGGAAAATTTTGGCCTATGTCACACCTACTAAGGGGAAGAAAATTCTGGTGTGTGTGTGCATGTGCATGATGATGGAAATACAATTTTTATTGTATGTTGTGGTTAAAAAAGAAAAGTTTACCGCTCTTGTGTGCCCAAACCCGACAGTGAGTGGGCTCGCCCCCGCTGCCTGGATGGAAGAAAAGTTGGAGGATAGCACTGAATTTCCTTGATTTAAGAAGCATTGAAAAAGAATGCTAATATTTCTAAAACCAGGATACATTTTACAATTAAAGTATGCATCTCATGGCTGCTTTTTCTCTCCCCTAGAAAGCCACGAGTGTCACGATTAGACCATGATGCTTCACTAGTCATGGCCATAACTGCCGCCCTGCCCTGGGCCGCGGCCCTGTGCTCCTGCGTCAGCATCTCCCGTGGGCCCTCAGGAGCGAGGCGTGTGACCGGCGCGGGCCGTGGAGATGCACTGTCGCGCTTGCCGATGAGAACACGGGGGCTCAGAGGGGTGCGGTGGAGCAGCAGCTCTGCAGCCCGAACCCAGCTGCCCCTGACTCCAAGCTCACCCTGTGCTTCCCGGGGCAAGTCTGAGTTTTGAACCATCCCAAGAAGGGTGCGGTCCTCACTCTGTGTTCTTCTGTTACAGAATAGCAAGACTGGATCTCACCCACAAGGCCCGCTCCCTGCGCCTGCCAAGGCCCCTGTTCTCAGGTGGCAAGAGGGGAGGGGATGGCGCCCCCACCACAGAACCTCTCTGGGGAGCCTAGTTCAATAGGGTGGAGCTCACGGAGCCCCTGTAGACTTCTCAAGCCTGGTCACTGTGCGCCCCTGTGCTGGCTTGGCACCCAGGAGGCTGCAAGGGGCAGGGCCTGGCTGAGGGGTCCTGGAAAGGAGGGAGGTGAATCCAAATTTCCCGAAGGGGGCCGGGAGGGGGTTGGGTCTGTGTGACTTTGTTCAGATGATCTTTCAGAGTCCTCGAAGAATGGAGTGCCCGTGCACCTGAGCTGCCTGGGCTGTCCCAGCGCCTGCCTGGGGTCCCTGCAAAATGATTGACAGCGTCCTCTCTCTCTTCCCATGTCCTTGGCGAAGGACAAACTGCACGGCCAGCCAGGCAAAGACGGGTGAGCAGGCAGGGTCTGCCCGGAAAGGCAAAGGCCTCTGCCCCTCCTCCAGGAAAGCTGGGACGAGCCCCCAGCCCGTGTCCTCTCTTCACCCACACTTGGAGCTGTTCTCTGGGGCATCTGAATCCCTGGTCTGGCCTGGGGCTCCTCATACTCCCTGGATGCCGGGTACGAGACAGGGAGGCCAGCCCGGGAAGAGGAGATAGAATCTGCAGGGCGTGAGGACCCCAGAGTTGTGATCAGCACAGAATGATCACCTGTCACAAACCAGAGGAGACCTGGGAAGTCTCCGAGGCTCTTCAAACCCTGATCTCTCACCTGTGACTCCTCATCCCAACACACTGAGGGGGAGCAGGGACAGCCCTGCCTGCCTTGGAGGTGGGGCAGCCCTGGAGCCTGAACCCAGGGAAGGATACCAGCCTAGCGTGCACTGCGCCCTTCTGTGTGCCAGGCGCTTAGCACGTGTTGACTAATGCTCCCTGCTCTCTGCAAGGGAGAGGGTCTCTCCGTGTGCAGATGAGAAACCAGGCAAGGGAAGCACTTTCCTAAGCCAGGCGTATAAATGCAGCAGCACTGCGAGTCTCCATGTTTCTCTCTGAGCCGCCGTGTGCCGGCTAGTGCCTCCTTCCTGCGTGTCTGAGACACAGCTGTGGAGGAACACGAAGGTGTTGGGGCGGGGAGGGGTCCTGGGGAACGGAGGAACACCTTCCTTGCCTTCTGCTGGGCTCTGGGCTGCCTGGGGTGCAGGTGACACGAGTGGTCCAGCACACACAGGCACATGTGATGTGACCGTATCAGCTGACACATAGCTGGAGTCATGAGTGGCTGTGGGCTCAGAGAGTGGGAGGCAGAAATACATTCCGGAACTGGAAACAGGAAGGTTGGACCTGCCCTGACCAGTCGGCATGAATGGAGGAGCAGGACAGAGGCTGGCAGAAAACAAGGGGGATAATAATGACAAGAGGGATGCCAGCCGACACCTCCCCAGCGCCAAGTACGTGCCGGACTCAAGGACAGCCGCCCCAGGGGCAAAGTGTCCTTAAACCCGCCAGGCCTGGGAGAAAGGAAGTGACTTTCACAGGGTTGCCCAGTACTGTTGGTCCCACCTGTGGCCCTCTCCAACTCTGCCTGGCGCTGGCTTGAGGGCTGGCCTGGGCCCGGAGCGGGGGCTGCCTCTGAGCCTGGCCAGGAGTGCCGCGCTGAAGTGGAATTCCCCCCCCCGGGGCTCCACCCTGGAAGCCTGCGAGCATGCGTGTCCTTCCCCCGTTTCTCAGGGCCCCCGTGTCCTCCTTGTCATCAAACCCGTGTCGTAGTGAAGTGGCAGGTGCTCTTGGTGACGTTCTTCAGCCGTCCCTGTTGAGGAGGTTCCTTTGCCGGAGGCTGGGGTGGGTTCCAGGGTTGCCGCCCCCTTACTTAGACTTTTCCCCGAAGCCTCTCTCCTGGTGCACTCCAGCTTGGGGGGACGTCATCAGGAAGTCAGGGTTCAGGAATTATTCCACGTGCGTGGGCTGAGGGCTCTGGCCTTGGCCTTAGGTACACAGGGGCACAACTGACTCCTAGCTTGGTCTCCTCCAAGACACCCCCCACCCCCCGACCAGGGCTTCAGGCCCCAGCCCTTGGCCCTGAATTCATCAGCAGGAGTCACTAGCTCTGCTGCATTTCATGGAAATTTCCAACTTCTCAGACTCAATCCTAAACCACCATGAACTCATCGCAAGACATTTTAATGACCTTTGGAGCCGAATATTTAAACAGCCTGAGGTTACATAAATTGCCACCCACTGCAGCTCTCTGACCTGCAGCTTCTGTGGGGGTGGGGCTGCCGCACCTCTGAGCCCCCCTCAGGCTCCTCAGAGCTGCCTGCCCCGCAAGCTTCCGGAGAGAAAGGCGTGTCCAGTCAGGAGTCTGCTGCCAAGGACGCAGTTTGAAACCATGTTTGCTCCTTCACCTGAGAACAGAAAATCTTTCCTCTGGATTTCACCTTTTCTTAATTTTGCTGATGGTTTACAAGCCACAGATCTCCACGGCCCGAACATCTGTGTTCTTGGGAATTCAGATTCCCCGTTTTCCATCCTTCCCTCCCAACAGTTCCAGCCTCAGCAAATTCATCCCACCAGCTGTCCTACCAGGGGCCCCAGCACAGCCCCACGCCACGGTCCTCCTCAGCGTAGCCAGATGGACTTCCACCCAAAACACATAAATAAATAAATGAAAAGGTTCCCGGTAAAATGAGACAGACAGAGCCCCCCACCAGGGTCCCCTTCTCCCACCTCTCAAGCTGGCTCGCGCCCAGGAGGCTCAGGATGATAGCTAGAAATGTCCCGCGAGCTTGGAAGTAAGACTCCGTCTCCTCTTGCCCGACACACGCCATGCAGACGCCACGCACACGCCATGCACGGTTTACAGGAATCAAAGTGTGCCTCTCTCCTTATCACTGTCATTCACATGCTGGCACCGTTCAGCACCAAAGTGAGATGAAACAAGACAGAGCAAAGCATCTTCGGCAGGTTTGGGCCTGGAACCTAGGCAGGAGCTACGAGAGATCCCTTGTCAGGGACGCAGCCAGACCACGCACCCCCAGGAGCCACGTCGCACACCGCTCCCGCCTCGAACAGTAACTCTCCGGGCATGTCCTGGTGCTGAATGCAACCAAAGGCGGGTTCGGGGACCTGTGCACTTCCTGGCATCCGGAAACAGAAAGGCGGAGGCCGCCCGACTCGCTGGCGTGTGGCCGTGGGGGCTTGTCCACGGCATGAAAAAGTATGCAGAGATTTGGGGAGAGTCTGAAGGGGAAAATCCAAGAAACGCAGGCTGAACTGGATAAGAAATAGACTTTGTGAAATAATATTAAGTAACTGTAAACAACGTGAGGAGAGCTTTTATAACTCTATCTATTTAGTATTTTTGGATCCAACCAATTTCTTTCTTCTCAGAAGACAGAAAAGTACCTCAAAAGTAGCAACACGTGTCAGGTTCTGGAGCAAAAACGATCTGCTTCCCTGCTTTCGGGGTCCCCTCCGTGCCCGGCGTGGAGGCTCACTGCAGACTCTCAGTGAACATGTTTCCTACGGGCCTTTCCACCCCTTTATCTGAAACCCTCCAAGTGTCCCTGTCCAGCGCCTCTCGCCCTCCCAGCCCAGTCGCGCTGGCTCAGCCCTGCCTGCCCCGGGTCTTCCAGTGCACCCTTCCTCTGCCCAGCGCCTCTGCTCTGCCCGGCTGCCCCAAGATGCCACCTGCGGCTGGGCCCTCCCCACTAATGAGATGCCCCCCAGATCATCTTCCCGGCCCCACCCCACCTCCTCCGCAACCCAGCGCTCTGCACCGTCTCTGTGTCCCTGCTCACGGGTCTGCGATCGGTGCCCCCAGTGGCGTGAGCCCCACCAGGCAGACGCTTCTGTCCCCACCACACCCACAGCTGCCCCTGCTCGGGGGCCCCTGAGGGTGCCTGGCCATTCCACAGTCTCGCAGCTCTGGAATTCTCCTCCCATCACAGCCAAATCGAATTATTTACCTTTTCTTTGGTGAAAGCCTGACTTAACCATCCCCGGAAGGAAGGCCACAAAACTGTCACGGGTTTGACACTTACAAAGCAGTGCCCTGTTTTTACTGGTGTTGCCCATATGCTCCGAAGATTCTGCATTGGTCAAATTATCATAAAGTGAATAATGCGGCAAGCTAATATTTCTCTAAAGACTTTCATGCAGTTACATTCGCAAGGAAAATATTGCACTAACATAAAATACAGCATTCATTTTATTAAAAAACCAGTAAGATGCATAAGTCAGTTTAATATGGAACACCGTAACTCCTTAGGAAGACGGACTGAAACATTAGGAAAAATGGAATATACTATTTTCACCACACGTGTGCAAAAACCCCAGACGAAGGGCTTACTCACAAGTGTCTTGTGTAGCACTTTTTCCCCAGAAATGTTTGGAAAGGAGACTATTACCCCATTCTACTTGCAAGAATTGGATGAAAGAAAAGAGAAGGAGGCAAATCCAAGAAAAAAGTTGAGTAAAAGAAATAAGGAAAAGCAAAGCAAACAGGTGAGAAAAGCAAGTGTAGAAACAGCACTCTCAGGGCGGCCCCGGCGGCAGTAGTTTTCGAACTGCAGGTAATGGCAGCGCTTTGCCACGGGGAGAAACTGCTGCTCCAGACCCGTGGTTCTTCAGCCTGAGGTAGCATCAGAATTTCCCAAGACGCGGCGTGGTGATCGCACCCAGAGTCTCCCGATCCGGCAGGTCTGGGGGACCCGGCCACGCATGTTTCTGCCAGGCCTGCGTGACGCGCTGCCGCGGCCCTGCCTGGACTCGGGCACGAGCCTTGCTACGGGGTTTTGGAGGGTGTGCCGGCGGTGACCGTGTACTGTCCAGGCCGAGGGGCGAGAGGGACACGAGGCTTCAGGAGGGAAGAGATGCTCAGCCTCTGGGGCATTAACCCTGCGTCTGGGGCGCCTCGTCTCAGGGGAGTGAGGGACATTTCTTCCAGGTTTGATTCCTGTGACATTCTCCCTTGAACTTCTGTTCCGAGCTCTCCTGCCGGATGTCCTTGGTAACCTTAGCTCCCCCGAGTGCAAGATCCCGCCACGCAGCTCGTGCGAGGAGCAGGCAGCTTTGTCTTCGTCTCTTACTCAAACCTCTCCCGGCACCCGCACCGCACTCGTTTCCAACCAGCCCTCCGCAAATATAAGCAGGGTGGCCTGGGTGGCACAGGCCGCTGTGTGGGGGGACGCCAGAGGGCAGTCTGCCATGATTTTGTCCCGAGGGACCCTAAGAAACCCCCCCCCGCCACCCCGAGCCCAGTGACCTCCACGGGCCTTTGGGGCTGGCTGGGGACCCTCGGCCACCGCTGGCAGTGGAAGCCTCCGGCGCTGCCGTGCCCGGGATCCCAGGCCCATGGGCTCCTTGAAGCAGTTTCCCTCTCATGAACGGCGCCGGGGCTGGCCGGGCCTGACCCCACACTCTCTGTAGGCTGTCCCTGAGAGGTCCCTGTGAGGGCCCAGTCCAGCCTGCCCCTCCTGGGGCTTGGCGAGGAGCACGGACCCTGGCTCCGGCTCTGAGGCTGCTCCTCGTCCTGTCTCTCTCTGATTTCTTCCCTTCTCTCTCCTCTGCCTCAACTGCCCGCAGCTAGGCATCCCGGACCCATTTGGTCCCTCTCTCGCCTCCCACCCATCCAGGGATGGAGAGGGCAAGAGTGAGACAGAGAGAGAGATGCCACCCAGTGCAGACGAAGGAGATGCAGGCCAACCTGCCCAGCACCCACCCGCTGCCGCCCGCAGAGCCGGGCTCCTTCTGGAGCCCGTGTGCTGGTGTCCAGGCGCCGAGAGCCCGTGTGTGTCTTCAGTCCCGACTTCTCAGCTGAGCTTCAGGCTCATTTATGCAACTGTCTGCTTAGATGTCAGAGACCAGCAGAAATCTTGATTCCGACCTCTTCCTCCCTCCAAGCACGTTCACCACCCAGCTGTCCCGTCCCGTGGTACAGAAGCCAAAACCCTAGGGCCACCCATGATCCCTCAATAGCTCCAGCCTCACCCCCAACACACGCACACGCATACACACACCAATCCAACCCATCAGCAAAGCCACTGTCGTCCTTTAGAAACAAATCCAAGCTCGAACTCCGAGCCTCCACGCCAGATCACGTGTCCCCCCCCCCCGACCCGCCTGCCACTTCCCCCAGCTGCACAGGGAGCTTCCCGTGCGTGTGTGTGCACGTGTGCGTGTTCCTGTGCATGTGTGTGCGTATCTGTGTATACGCACGTGTGTTTGGAGCCAGTAGGGAGAGTCAGCTAGTGGACGGGGAGGGCTTCCAGTGTGGGGACCTCCTCGCAGCCCAGATGGGGACACCGCCCATCCCGCTCCCCTCGGCGTCTCAGCGCGTCCCTGGTCCCCGTCCTGTGCAGCTGCCTGCTCCCTGCCCCGCTCGGGTGTTCCATCGCCCTCGTCCGGCTGACCCAGTCCCTGTGTACGCAGCGCAGACTTCCTTCTACTCTCTCAGCTCCCCAGAACCTGAGGGCCTTGGGCGGCAGGGGCTTTGCAGGGGGGATAATCCAGGTTTGGTGAGGACTCCCTCCCTAAGTCGGTGTTTGAGGCGTCACTGCCACAGAGGGTGCTTTGTGGGATGGGACTCCGAGGGGCTGTGTGGAACACTTTCCCCCACAGACCTAACTCCTGCGCTCTCAGCCCTCACCTCTGTCCCGGGACGCACTTGCAGGCCCTGCCGTCTGCACCACCAGCAGGTGACGGGGACAGCGGGAAGGGGTGCGGTCAGGATGTTTGTGCCTTGGCACTTCCAGCCGGATCAACCCAGGCTTTTGCTGATGGAAGGCGGAGCTCTGCCCAGGGCCATCCTGGCCTGGCATTGGGCGACCACTTCCCCTCCCGCACCCGGCTTGCATCTTTGTAAGCAGCGCCTTTATTAAACTCTTCCGAAGTGATCCTAATTTGAGTTTACCATCTGTTTTCCCCTGGGACTTTCATTAATACACAGATTTTTGCACTTTCAGATGACATTTTCTCATGATGTTCGCATTTCTTGTAACGAGACTGTGCTACTTTTATAGAAAATGTAAACAGCCGAGATACAGAACAAGGAAAGGAGGCAGCGGCATTCAGCAATCCGCGAGGCGAGCGGTTCCCCGACACGGCTCACTCGGGCTCAGGCTTCTACTCTGCAGGGCACACAGGTGACCTCATTCCAGCATCTGTGCATGAAATCCCCCAGGGGCATCGTGACCTGATGAGTTACGATGATGCCCAGAGAATTTGCTGAGAATGATTCAACTCACGCTCTGGGATGGGACCTTCACAACTGCCGTCGGCATGAAGCTCGGAGTTACGAAATCCCAGACCTTGGAGTTAGGCAGCCCTGAGCCATAGTCTAGACTCAGCCTGTGTGGTTTCAGAAAAGCCACTGAATCTCTCTGATTCCCAACGCTGTCGTCTCAAGATATTATATGTGGGGAGAACTAAATGAGATAATGTACAAAAACCATTTAGCATAATAAGCGCTCAGTAAGTGCTCAAAACATGGAGGTGACCCTCACGCAATATTAGACTCACCATTCGCCGCGCAGAGCAATGAGTGAGTGCAGCCCAGTAGGTTACGACACATCAGCTTCTGGTTTCTTTTTAACAGGGCAAGTGCAGGAAGAAGGTACTTTTTGCCCCAGTCTGTCCCAGACGCCTTGTTTTCAGAGCCTACTCTGTCCATCCTCTATCCTCTGCTGTGTGACCCTGAGACCCAAGTGGGTCCCCTTTAGGGGGTGAAACTCTTGTATCAGTGTCTTTACCACCGGTGACAGAAAATCAGCGAGCGGTCTTGGTGTTGGCGACCATTCGAAGTTCGCTTTATGCACAGAGGCTTCATCAGCTGATATCCCAGGGAGGAAGATTCCACCAGTGAGGTCCCCAGAATGCTGGCTGACAGCCTAGGTGGCTGGTTTGGGAGGAGCATCTTGCTGAAGGTCACCCGAGGGCTTGGTGACTGGCTCAGTGTGGAAAGGGGACTGTTTTAAACTTTTGTTGTTGTTCAGGAACAGTCTTTTCCCCAGTGGGATTCAGGTTGAGTCCCCGCACTGGCCCTACAGGGACGCAGGGACAGTCCCTCTCAGACAGGCTGTCCTTGCTGCCTGCCCATCTCCACTGAAGGGCTCCGTGCCCACGGTCAGAGGGCTCTGCTGCCCGTATGAGTCACTGCAGCAGGTTCCGTGCCAACAACACAGAGTCATTGGTGTGAAGGCAGAATGGGTCAGCCTGAAGCTTTCCAGGCCCCCAGGCTGCAAAAGTGAAGCCACTTCTTCCTCCAGCCCAGCTGGGCTGCAGCAGACACTAGCAAGGGGTTTGGCAGGGGATGGTGCTCTATGGGAACCTAGTGTCCCCTAGACTGTGACACACTCTCTTCTGTCCATCCCTAGCTGCCTCTCTCTCTGCTCATCGATGGCCCAGGCCTGGGAGGACGGGGGAGCCCCTGCTCGGGGCTCAGTTCATGGACATCACTCACGCGGCCCCCAGACCACAGCTGCACAGCACAGGTCACACAAAGGGGTCCCTCTGGTGCCAGACCCCACAGGGCATCTGAGAGTTCCTGACAGCAAGTTTGGTCTTCCAAACGTGAATTCAGTTGTGCCCTTACCCCAGCGGAAATTCTCTGCGTTTCCCCGCCGTCAGCATGAAGTCCAAAGTCCTTCCCACAGCAGGTTCCCACTCAGCCCCGTTTCCTGGAGTCCAGCCTCCCTGGGTGCTTATCTGTCCCTTCAGGGCCAGCCTGGTCCCTCCTCAGGACCCTGTCCAGGGCACTGCCCCCCACATCAGCTGATGGCTGCCCCTTCTCACTTTTCACTTGTCAATTTAGCAAAACACCCTCCAGGAGGCTCCCCTGGTCATGCCAGGCAGACAGCCCTCTGCAGCTCAGCCCCGTCTCTGGACCCATCTAATTGCCCCACACCACTGAGTGCTACTTGGCAGGTCCTTATCCACTGGCTGTCCCCTCCTCAGCATGTGAACTTCTTAAGAGCATAAGGGCAGGGATTCTGGTCTCTCCTCCCCTGTCACCAGGGTCCCAGAAGCATGCAGAGAACAACCTAGGTATTTAATAACTAAACGGTACTTAATAAACATGTGGGGGCTGGGAAGATCCATGACTTCCCAGCTGCCTTTCCAGCTTAGAGACATGGGGACCCTGCCAGGCCCCTCTATGCACAGCAGGGCTAATGGGGGGATGCCCCAGCACTGTCCTCCTGAAGCACATGCATGCCCAGGACCCCCCTACAGAGGAAGACTGAGAGGTGCAAGGAGGCAGTGCCCAGAGGTAGCTGGGTGTGCAGAGCTCGGGGGTGGCACTGCTGGGGGTGTCCAGTGAGCCTGGGGCCACGGGCACGGGGCCAGGCCTGATGCCAGTTTGGTGGATGCTGGGCTTTGCAGTGCGGAGGCTTGCCCAGGCCACAGCTGGCCAGGCTCAGCCGAGCCCACGGGACAAGGAGGCTGTCTAAACAGGAAGTCCAGCGCCCAGACGCCGATGTGCCTTTGACTGGTGCTGAACCCTCCTCCGTCTCTTTGTTCCAACAGCTCCTCTGTTGGTTCGAAGCAGCTCTGGGGCAGGAAGGCAGACACCGCCCCTTCCTCAGTCATCACGCTGCAGCAGGAGGAGAGAGAGGATGGGAGAGAGACAGAGAGGGAGAGAGAGGAGCCAGAGCACCAGGAGACGAGAGCGAGCACGGGAAGAAAACAAGAGCAGAGGCAGGAGAGGGCGGCGCAGGGGCGACTCAAGGAAAGAGCTGAGCGACTTCTTTAACATAAACCACTAACCAAAGTGGAACTTCTGGAAGCTAGAGCCACTCCAAAGGGACCAACCCACAACCAACCTCTTCTGTGAACTCCCTGCTAAAAAACACTCCAGTCAGAAACACCGTCCTTTGAGAAATGGGTCTCCTCAGAAATTCCGTGTTCTGACCCTCACTCTCCTGTCAAGAAGGCAGACTGGCCTGGTGGGGAGACGGGCCCTCGCCCCGCTGGAATCAACACCTCGCACTCCGGCACCCACAGCAGCCTCCCTGCTGCTCTCTGGCACGGCCACCCACCAAACACAGAGACCCAGGAAGAGAGTTTCTGCTACACTGGAGCTGGTCACGCTGGAGCTCAAGCGGGTCCTGGCGAATGTGTCCCCAGGTGAAAATGGCAGTGCCAAAGAGGGCAAAGAAACACTTTGTGGAGGTGAAACCACCCCGCTAGTAGCTACCTGCAGGGAGTCTTTCGCCCTCTGAGCTTTAGTTTCTTCAGCTGTGAAACAGGGAGGGTCAGAGTACCTGCCTGTCGATGTTACTGTCAAAGCTCAGAAGGAGCAAGGCGAGGGCGAGGAATCTGCAAACAGAACGTGCCACCCACAGGGAAGTCAGGGGCCGGTCCAGCAGACTTTCCATCTGTTCCATGTGCCCAGCACAGAGCAAAGATGCATCTCCTAGGTTTATAAGACTGACACGTTGAACTGGGCACATACTGCACGCCAGGGCTGGCGATGTGCGCTAGGCTTCTCCCTTTACAAATCTGCCTTCTTTCCTCATCCCATTGTCCTGTGTGGTGGGTGTTCACTGTGGCTGCCAAAGTCCATGTGCTGGAAACTGGTCCCTCATGCAACAATGTTGGGAGGTGGGGCCTAGTCTGGGGTGACTGGGTCTGGAGAGCTTTGCCCTCGTGAATGGATTAATGTCATTATCTTGGGAGTGAGTTTGTTATCAAGAGAATGGGCTTTTACTAAAGTGGGCTGGGCTTCCCCTTGTGCACACTCACTTGCCCGTCCACCTTCTGCGTGAAATGACGCTGCACAAAGGCCCTCACCAGATGCTGGTGCCACGCTCTTGGACTTCCCACCCTCCAGAACCACGAGCCAAATAAACTTGCATTGTTAGCAAATCACCCCATCTGTGGTATTGTTATAGCAGCGGAAAACAGACTGAGACTGTGTTATTCCCATTTTAGAGAGAGGACCCGAGGCTCAGTGAGGGTGGGTCAAGGCCAGAGGTCACTTGTTCATTAGGTGACAGAGCCCACTAGCATCTGCTGGTTCCCAAGCCTTTGCCTGTAACCACCATGCAAGGACGCCTCGGAACAACAGTAGGACATGGCCTTGACTTTGAGGACATTGGTTGTAGGAAGAAAATAGATATGAAAACGAGCAAGATATTGTGTACATGACGCTATGGGAGAGAGTGCAGTGGCTGAGATGCAAAACCATCCATGCTGGGGAGTAGCCCCACTGGGGGTGGGGGGCATTTAATTCGTGGAGGAAGGAGGAGGGAGCAATATGACCAGCCACTCTGGGTCATGTGCTCACCCCTGGATGGTGGGAGTGGTTGGTACCTTGAGCACCAGTGTCCTGAAGACGGCATGGATGGAGAAGGAGCAGTTGCCCAGAGGAAAAGTGAGAGTCCTACTAGCAGCAGAAGTGGAATAGATATCTGCCAGGCCAGATCAACATATTTCTCCCTCCTTTGGCTAACTCGCTCGGGCATAACCTCCCTGGGCAAGGGTTAAGTGCCTTTCTCGTCCCTGGGTCTCTGTGCCTACCTGTTCCACAGCACTTTACTAACCTCTAGACTATGAGCTCCCTGAGGGCAGGAAGCAGGACTCTCATCTCTGAATTCTCAGGACCACAGTTCAGTAAATATTTGTTGCAGTAAGATGAACTTTGTCTTACGGGGAACCTTGACGATCTTCCGTGCAGGAGAATAGCAGGGTCTGATCCGTGCTTGGAAAAGATGTTTCTGATCACAATGTGGGGGCCAGGTTGGAGGGTGCAAACCGAGGTAGGAAGATCCATTTGAAGGCTATGAGAGCCATCTGCATAAGAGACGATGAACCGTGAACTATGGTAGGGGTGGAGATAACGTAAATATCAACGTGTTTCTGAGTCCGCCCAGCAGAGCTGCCAATGGGCAAGTTCAGCCAAGGCCCCATCGCACTGTGTCTCTGCCTGTCCCAGCCTTGCTTTGTGTTTTGGCCCATCGGGAAGGAAGGAGTTGGATTGTCTAAGTTGGGGTTTATCTAAGATATCCAAGAGTGAGAAGGTGGGGCAGGTGTTCTCAGCAACTCTGACATCGGGGGAGAAATGCCATCACGTTAAGCAATTAACATAAGTAACAACTGATTGGTACAGCAGAGCTTACCGTAGAGGGTAACCGCCTCTGCCCCACCAGCCACACAGGCTCACTTCCGGAGGGGCCTCTTTCTATCATTTCTGTTCCTACTTCTACTGTGTTTATCTCATCTTTTATTTTGTGTCTTTGTTTTATTGTTGTTGCTTGTTGTTTGAGCGTTCATCTTTATGTCCTGGCCTCCCTCATCCCGGTGGCCACTTTTCCTGGACGCAGGATTCCGTAGCCTTTCGTTCATGTCGCAAATATGCCCTGAGGCCTGTTGTAGGCACTGAAGATACAGCAATGAACGGACAAAGGCCAGCCCTCACAAAACGTATATTTAAGTAGAGCAGACCGAGAGCAAACAATAAATACAGAGTATGGTGTCAGGAAGTGGTAAGTGCTAGGCGTGGAATGGAGACCAGACGACAAATGTTTGCTCAGTTCTCCGTATCGTACTCGAAGCCCTTTCTGAGTTTCTGAGAGCAGCGGGGCCTTTGTCCCCTTGTCTGGTCTCCTCGACTGAGACCGTGCAGAGGCTGGACAAGGTGACCTGACTAGAGAGGAGCAAAGAGGACCGCCGGCTGAGGGCGGGAGGGAGAGCAGCCCTGCCCACCCCTCCCAGAGGCCTCCAGGGGGAGGACAGAGTCAGCACTGTGCCCACGGCAGCTGAGCCCTGGGGCTGACTGACTCTGGGTGTCTTGTCTTCCCCGGGAAGTGGAGGCTGGGGCCAGAATTCAATTTATTTAAAACACGTAAAGGAAAATGATGTTTCCCACCACAATCTGGATGAGCAGATTCATGTCTGATACTTACACCTGCTTCTCTCTGAAAGAAGTGAATCGTGTTTCCTGGCAAGAGTTGAGGAACACAATGCATGCTCTCCTTCCATTTCCATGGGCCCCAGCAAGAAAGCTGGTCACCTGTGCTGTGTGGTGAAACAGCCGGGAGCTTCTTCCTTGGGCGAGCTGAGGGCTGGTTCTCACCAGCAGCCGCGCAGACCTCAGGCAAGGTGTCGGGAGGATGGGGCTTAAGGGCTGTGCAGGCTTTCAGGCTCCCCGGGAGGCCCACAGAACAGCCTCCCCACTCAGGCTCAGAGGCCATGGGGCCTGGGTCCAGGGTCTGTGCCCTTCCCTCCGCCCAGGAGAGGCCTCTCTCCGGGGCACAGAGCTCCCAGGGAGTGCAGGTAAGGGCCCAGACACTAGCAGCCCACCTGGGCCGGCAGTGACCTCTAAGTTGCATTTCCAGGGCTGACTGCAAGCCCACAGAATGGCCTCGTGGTTTGCAGAGCAGGCTCTACGAGGAGGGCGTTAGAAGGAGGCCGGGTGGACGAGGCTGTGGTGTCTGCCAAATAACCCCGGCGCCAGTTGCACAAAACGAATGTTGAGACTGCTGCACAGCGACTGCCTCCCAGGACCTCAGGCCTTCCTCCTCCTGGGCCCTCTGTGAGGCCCACCAGCCGCTGCTGCTGCCCACAGGCTCTCCGGCCCTTCCCAGAGGCCTCTGTGTACTGGGGACACTGAAGGCTCCGGCCCTCGGTTGTGCCTGGGATCCTGGGTGCCGGGCAGGAGCTCCTGAGCACCCGCAGTGAATGGGGCTGCTTTGTCATTTCCCGGCCTCCGTTCCCCTTCCTATTTTGCAAAACCTTCCCCCCATCCTGGATCCCGCCCACTGGATCTTTGTCTTCCAAGCTGGGCCAAGGGACACCCTGCCTGCTGGGAGGCGTGACCCTTGCCACAGAGAGGCAAGGACACAAAAGCCTGTGGCCGGTGCTGCTCCTGGCACTGGTGTCTGGGAGGGAAGGTGGGGCTCCCGAACCCCAAGACAACCCTGGTCCTCATCCTGCCTCTGTTCTGGCTCCGAGTCTGGCTCTCCGTTGTTCTTCCCATCGAGAAATCCAATGCACACCGTGGAGGCGTCCTGCTGCCCTAGCACGGCGGGAGTTTCTAGTTGGTATCTGAGCCCCGTGTGACTTGGACTGCAGACGCCTGCAGGGAATTCTGAATCAACCGACTTACAGGCTGAGAAGCCCACATCCATTTAAACACCTGGTGCGTTTTGTTTAAAAGTTAAAGAAAAGGGCTTTGGCGGGTGCGGAGCAGGCAGCACGTGTGGGCCGTGGCAGGAGGGCGGTTCAGGCCCCCGTGTCCAGGTGCGATCTGGCCTCGGGTGCTGGGGGAAGCCGGGCAGTGAGCGCTCGCCTCCCGGAGCTTGGCGCCCAGCTGGGGAGGAGAATAACGGTCTCAGCCCCTCACTTGGGCCCTCTTCCCGCCTCCCACAGCGCCCTCCCGCACACGCCGCCTGCCCCAGTCACCCCCGAACGCCGCTCCCAAACCTCCACCTCACGCTCATTTCTTGTTCCTGCAGCATTTCCGTCTCCGCTCACATCACTTGGTACTTGGTATGCAGTGGGCGCTCAATAGCTGTTCATTGAGCAAATGAACTGAGGAAGGACCCCAGCATGCTCTCAGCCGTGAAGCTGGCAAAGCCCGGCGATGTCCTCCTGCCCCCCTTGGCGGCCTCAGGCGCCCGGTGTCTGAGCTGCGCTGTGGCGGCGTCTCAGCGGCTGCCTTGGCCGCCTCCCCCTTCAGACCCACTTCGCTGGTTAAGCCTTTCTCAATCCAAGGTTCGAGATTATTTGACGGGTGAACTCGTGCACCTGCTGCGTGCCTGGCCCTGGGCTGAAGGCCTCTCGCACAAGGCGACTTCTCTGCAGAGTCCCTGCCCCCAAGTGCAGGGGCACGGCCACCACTGCACGGGGGAGGGCACACCAGCTCCACGCCAGGCTCCTCAGCATCGAACTGTTGTCTTGGGCTCTGTGCGGTCCATACTTTCAATTTTCTGTATATTGCAACGTTTTGATGTCTTAAAAACCTTTCTGGCCAGAAGACACTGCCCCTCCAGGCACTAGCCAGCTTTTAGAGACAGCAAAGGGCCCACTGGGAGTGTGCCTTTGACATGCAAACTGACAGAGCCAAGCTCCAACTCCTCTATCCCGCCCTCCCCCCAGCAGGCAGCATCCCTCTGCCTTAGCCGCCCCGGGCCTGGTGCTTGCGGCCCTGCCCCGAAATTCACGGTTAAAACCTGAACCCAGGGTGATGGCGTCAGGCAGGAGGCAGGGCCTCTGAGCCAAGAGGGCGCCGGGGTTAGTGCGCTCATACGAGAGGCCCAAGGACCTCCTCCGCCCTTCTCTCGTGTGAGGACGCAGCGACGGGGGGTCATCTGTGAATCAGGAAACTGGACCTCACCAGACGTCGGATCCGCCATCAGCTTAATCTTGGGACTCCCCCTCTAGAACTGTGAGAAATACGTTTCTGTTGTTTATAAGCCGCCCAGTCTGTGGTTTTCTGTTATGGCAGCCTGAGGGCACTGAGACGGCCAGAGACCCCCCTGGGAGCCCAAAGCCCACCAAAGTCATTTGCGCTGGCCAATCCTACACCGTCCACCCTGCCCACCTGCCTCTCCCAGGGAAGCCCCGTGAAGGCCGCGGCCTACTGCTCCCCAGGAAGGAGGGAGGCCCTGTGCGGCCCGCATGTCTCCCGTCGCGAGGACCCGTGAGCGTGACAGACTCTGCTCTCCTGAATCCTGTATCTCCTCTCGTGGCTGCACTGACTGACCATCCCGTAAAATAATATAAAACAGGCTCCCACTCACACATTTTTCAGTGCTCTCCAAAGCCTAGAGAGAAGTAATAACAGGTCCTTCAATCTGACACTAGAACTTTCCAAGTCTGTGCCCATCTCCTTTCCAGGAGGATCTCCCCTTAGCTTCCAGAGAGGCTCCTGCGGGCTCCTCGCCCTGGGCTGGTCTTTGCTTACAGGGTCATATGTTGACATGTTCAACTCCTAGCTACTGTGTAGGGCCAAGGTCACGTAATGATTGGAACCTCTTTTTGCAAACATGTCCGTGTAACTTTCCGCGTGCCCGGCACTTGGCACTCCTGCGCTGACCGCAGCCTCCTGAGCCGTGGGTGGGCAGCACCGTCGCCTCCCCAGGCTCGGAGCAGGGAGGGTATTATGCTGGCATGGTCTCGCCTGCAAGGGGCTCCCGCTGCTCCAGCTGCAGGCTCGGTGGCAGGCAATGGACGACTAAAGGGAAGTCTCTCCTCAGGGCCCATCACTGCCCCGCACAAAGAGAGTCCCTCGGCCCTCTGCACCTCCGTCCCACAGCCCGTGCCCACAGAGGCCAGCGCGCCCAAACCCCGGAGCAGAAACAGCAGATCACTCTGCCCACGTGCGCGATGACTCTCCTCCCAGCTGAGCAATTCAGTGTTTTAAAACGTTGGACTCATTACTCCAGTTCGTTAAAAATAATCATGAGTTAAAAATAAACATTTAGTGTAATAATTAAGAGCTCGCAGGCAAGGTCTTTCTATTCCCTTAAGTCCCCGAGATCCAAGTTCACTCTTTCCCCAGTTTTTTGACATTCGGAAGCACGTCCCGTGCTCTGCCATGTTCCAGGTGACCGTGCGTTAAAAAGCCACTGCGTAGGCAGTGGTGTCTACAGACCTGACTGTAAGAAGAGATTGTCAACTTTTTAAAAGTGCAAGACAAGTATTTCTTTAACCATCGAGATTCCCCTCCCCCACCCCCACACCAAAATCCTCGAGATTCTTCCCCAAGAGAGTCCCGTGGGCAACTTAACGATGTCCAGAAACTTCTGAGGAATCTGTGTTAGTTCAGTGCTTCCAAGCCCTACACTGGAAGAAAGCACAGAAAGTTAAATGCCAGAAAAAGTTATGCTCTGAAGCCCCGGTAGGAACTGGCAAACCAGAGAGGGTAGGTGTGTTCGGGTGGCTGCACCGGGCAGCTCCCACATCAGGACCCATCCTCAGGCCCAGGGCTGCCCTCCGCTGACACAGGGTGCTGCCCTTTAGACCCACAGCCCCCGGAACGCAGGCGGACGGGCCGTGCCCCCGCAGCAGAGGACTGGACAGGCCTTCCCAGTACGCGGGTCCTTTGCGGGATCCCAGTGACCTACCCGCTGACTGGCCACCGCGGTGCCCAAGGCTGTCAACTTCTCGCCTGTCTTCCTCCGCAGCAAGGCTTAGGAGGCACTTTCAAGCCCAAAGTTTCCTCTTTGGACCTTCATCTTGTTGAATTTTGTCCATTTCTCTGGATTGGTTGGGTTAATTTTGGGTCTTGCTTTTGTCACCCAAGGCGTCTGAAAGGCCTTCCGGCTTCCTGAGCTTGATGGTGGCGGCGAGTGTCCCACGTGCCCTCCGGCAGCGGGTTCTTCCCTCATGGCAGGAGACGGGAGAGACCTGGCAGGCAGGGCCTGCGGACTCTGTGTTCTGCCCGCTTCTTTCCCTGTGGACCTGTCTTTCAAGGTCTTGACTGTTTCCATGACTTTCCTCTCCAGCACCCAAACGGCTCAGGTCCCTTTTAGAATTGAATTTGGACTAACGTCACAGGGCTCTGCGATCCCCCAGGGAAAGGTGGAGTCTGGCTTCCCTTTCGTCTTGCCTGTCTGACGGTCACCCCTGCTTCCCTCAGCCGGATCCAGGCTCGTTTCGCCAACGTGGAAACGAGGCAGCGCTTTGCGGCTGTGTGCTGACTCCCGCGGTGTCTGTGTGTTAGGTGAGCCAAGGTTCTCACGCCGGTTTCCCAAACGCCCTTGCCCTGAAACGTTGAAAGAAAAGGGCGTGGAGGGACCTGGAGTCCTCCTGCGATCAGGACGCAGGGAGAGCCGGGTTCCAGACCCTTCCTCCTCCCTCAACGCACGTGGGCCTGGGTCTTGCACCCCAGTCTGGGCAGTGTAGACTAGGAGATAAACAGCCTGTTTCTCTTTCTTTCCTCAATAAAAGTGTTTCCCTCCAAAGAAACTTCACAGTGGGTGCCCAGTGCCCACCGTGCCAGCTGCGGGCGGCTCAGGGCCAGCCCACAGCACTCACCAGAGAGCCGGAGACAGACAAAGCCACTTGCCAGCTCCAGTAGCTATCGAGCGTCTTCCTTTTATTCTGATAGAGTTGCCCCCATGTACCCCCAGCTAAGCTGTCTAACAAGATTCCACAGCCCATACATAATAGGATTTCTTTGTAAGCTGTCATTGATCCATCCTACAGATCTGGTTTGTTGAGAATTCAGTGACATATGAGAAGATGAAATGATGAAAAGTGGCGAGTTTATGCTTTAAAATTGAGACTTCTTGGGACTGGTTCAGAGAACGTTTCATTTCTGGGAAAGAAAAACAAAGAGAGGTGAGTTAGGAAGAGGAGAGAGGTCATATGATTGGGCTTTAATGAGGATTATTTTGGAAGCTGCGGCGTTCAGCCATGCCAGCAAAATCCTCCCTTGACTACATCTGAGGTCTACATCAGGACTTTTCTCCTAAAGATTTAGTATTTCAGTTATGTTTTACAGTATATCAAACCATCCCAAACCACCATTTCCCTGTGCTCACGGGTTCTGTGGGTCGTGAGTTTGAACAGAGCACAGTGGGGTGTCCTGTCTCCCATCCGCCGTCTCCAAGGTGCGACTGGAAAGCGTTGCCTGCTCAGGAGTGATGCTGATGGTGGGGGCTGGGCCTGGGTCTTCCGGAGGTGCCGTCACTCCATGCCTGGAGCCTGGGCGGGACGGCCGGGATGCCGACCACAGCACCTCCTCCTCGCCTTTCCGCGTGGTTTAGGTGGCTCACAGCACAGCCTCTGGATTCCAGGAAAGAGGGTCCATGATGGTTAATTTTATGTATCAACGTGGCTGGGCCATGGGACCCAGATATTTGGCCAAAAACTCTAGTCTAGATGTCATTGCGAAGGCATATTTTTAGATGAGATTAATGTTTAAATCAGTAGACTCCGAGTAAGGCAGATTGCCCTCAATAATGTGGTGGGCCTCAGCCAATCCCTTGAAGGCCTTGTACAAGAAAGACAGGTTCCCTGAGGAAGAGGAAATTCTGCCTCCAGATTGTGTTTGGACTCGAAGTGCAGCACCAACTTTTTCCTGGATCCCCAGCCTTCCAGCCTACTGCACTGATTTTGACTTGCCAACATCCACAACCGTGGGAGCCAATTCCTTAAAATAGAACGATACACAAACATACACACACCGTTAGTTCTGTTTGTCTGGAGAATGCACATACTGGGGCCCGAAACGGACAGTCCCAAGAGAGCCTATTGGGAGAAATGAAGGCTAGAGTGTCCAGGTCACTTCCCCGTGCTCTGTTGGTGGAGCTCAGAATCAGGCGGAGGGGACATAGCCCACCTCTTTAGGGGAGCAGTGTCCAGGAATATGGGGCCACGGTTTACAACGCACTGAAATCGCGCTGGCCTTTGACACCTGGGATCAAATGGAGGTGGGCTTCCCAGTCCTTGTCTAGGGGGCTGGATGAAGAGCAGAGGCGAAGAGCGCATCTGTGCTGAGAGCCCCAGAGCCATGCGCAGCCTTGGAACGCAGCTCTGCAGGGACGCACTTGTCCCACATCTCAGGTAGGACCAAGTCGTCAAGGAGAACTACTGCCTCTGAGCTTTGGGGAACCTGTGGCATGGGGGCCAGGGGATCTAAACACCTGGGTGAAGCAGCAACTTGGAAGAAGGGTCATAGGCACACGATTCCATGGGAGAGGTTGTGGGTGGCTAAGCACATGGGCAGCAAGCTGGCTCCTCCCACGTGCTCCCCGTGTGCCAGTTGTACACTCAGTTCTTCCACTGTCTCATTTAACTTTCAGAATAATCATGAAAAGTAGTGTCTCCACAATCCGCTGCAGAATGGATCACTCTAACAATCATTTCGTCATCCATTCTCATGGCCCTGCGGGTGACCAGGTTCCGCCGCAGCTCTCACTCTGTAGGTCTCATGAAGTCATGGTCAGATGGCGATGAGGGCTGGGGTCACCTTGAGGCTCGGTCACTCTCTGTGGATGTGCCATCTGCGGGGACCTCAGCAGGGAATGTTGGCTGGAACTGGCTGTTCAGCTCTTTCACAGAGAGAGAGTGGGTGCCAAGCGTGAGCACCCTAAGAGAGCCAGGCCGCCGTGTGGTCCCTTATGACATCACCTCGGAATCACCCAGCATCACTTGCCCTGAATTCTGTTACAAGTGAGTCACTAAGGCCAGCTCACATTCAAGGGCAGGGGTATGAAAAAATTTGCCTATGTGTCTTAAAATCACCCCAGACAGCCTGAATCTGCTCACTTTACAGATGAGGAAATGGAAACCTGAAGATGCCAAGTTGACCTCGAGGGTGCACACAGCCAGCGAGGGGCAGGAGCAACACTCGAAACCAGCCTGACCGGGTCCAAAGCCTGTGCCTCCAGCCACTGTGCCTGCCTGCCTCTCAGTGGGCCACATCCCGGCAGGGCGCGTAAGACGTAGATGGATAGGAACAGAATTTGAGATCGGAAGACAGAAGAAAGGAATGAAAACTATTCCAAGAGCAAGCAAGGAAGGAACATACCATGCTAAGAGAAGTCAGAAGAGGCTTCCTGTAGCAGGTGGATCTAGCAGAACGGGGAAGGGTCTGTGTCAGACAAGGATGCACAGAGAAGCTGGGGGGACGGGGAATGTCGGGGCAGGTATCCCAGGCAGAGACACAGGGCATGTGGAGGCAGGAGCACACGTGGTAGCCCTGACTATTAACAGCTGAGCGGGCACAAGGAGACGCAAGAAAGAAAGTGCCGGAGACGTGACTGGCACCTGACTGTGTGAAGCAAAAGTGCTTAGATGCCAGGTAGAGGGCTTTTGCTTTCATTTAAAGCTGAACTTCTCAAAGCATGGTCCCTGGACCTGGAGCTTCACGCATCACTTGGAAACTTGCAAAAAAAAAATACAAAACTCTGGGGATGGGCCCAGCAACCGTGTGTTCACAGTCCTCCGCGGATCCCGGTGCAGGCTCCCTCCGAGACCCGCGGCTCCCAGGCATTGGCCGTGGAAGTCTCAGTAGTTGTGGGCAAGAGCATGCTATGATCCGAGTAGCTTTTGAAGCAGATCGCCTGGTTGTGGTGTGCTGGGCAGGCTGCCATGAGAGAGCAGACCCGCGTCCCCTGGGAGGGGCGAGGTGGGGCTGAGCGGGTGCAGGGGAGGGGAGGGCAGGAGGGACGGGACGGGGAGCAGGGCAGCACTGGGGCCTGGAGCGCTGGGTCTTGGTGGTGGTCAACGTCCACTGCAGAGTCCACAGGCACAGTCAGCTATTTCGAATTTAGAATTTCTCTAAATATTTGAACCGCAGGGCCCAGGGATCTGGGAATCGGCCGAGGACCCAGGGGTTGGGTTACAGACTCGGCTTCCTGTTATGCAATCAAGCAGCTTTCCGCGTTTTGCCTCCGGGAGAGCTTGGCCTGGTCGAGCATTTTCTCTCAGCCCTACACGCTTTGTTGCAAGGCCTGCTGGCTCAACCTGAAGCCGCAGATTTTTCTAAACCATCTTTGCAGAGTGAGTTTAGTAATATAACCTATCACATATGGTTGAAAATTAAATGAGATAATTCCTGGCGTGCTCAATGTATATTAGCTATTTTTATTATTTTCACACTTGTTATCATCGTTATTACTCATTCGCTCACTCGAGGTGTGTTTGCTGTGCACCCACTGTGCGCAAGGCACCGCAAACGCAGAGGAGAGTCACCACGGCCCGTCCACACCTCTCTGTCCTTCACGGTCAGCTCATCTGCAAGACGGACAAGAACGCGGGTCTTCCGGTCTCAAGAATGTGGTCTGAGCTCTAAGTTTCCTAAAGCATTAACTTTATAATCTTGGAAAATCATGTGTCTAGGCCTGCTGATTCATCGCAAACGAGATCGGAACACTCGCCTTGCAACACGAGATTGTGTAAGGATCAAATGAGAAAAGGGACGGGAAGGCATTTGAGACTAGGAGAGTCTGTGCACCCTCGGAGAGTGTGGCCGGATCCCTGCCTGTCCCCCAACCTCGGTCCTTGGCCCCACCCATTCCCAGAGCTTCCACCGCTCCCATCTCCAGGGGCGGCTCCCCAGGGCAGTGTCGCAGGCCTCCTTGCCTCCTCCTCAGGGCTGCTCCTAGCCGCTCTTCCAATTCACCGAAAGCTAAGTAAGTAAAGAATCGACTTGCTAAATGACTGGTTCAGTGAATACACCAAATACACAGATTTGTCAACAACTTCTATCTTTAGACTCTCTGCAGAGTATTTGGCAGTTCTTACAGGATGTGATGATTCTATCAGCTTAGCCGTGTTTAGGGAGTGCTCCATTTGTGCAGCTGTGGGGGTCCTGGGGGTGCCAGAGCACAGTGCCGATGGAGGGGAAGGACAGGACAGTCCACACGGGGCCTGCCCGGATGCTCAGAGAGGGGGACCCAGGGAGCAGGGACATGTGGAGCCCCAGATCCCGGACTAGGCCCTGCCAATTTACCCAGTGGAAATCGCTGGAGACCGTAACAAGTGTATTTTTTAAAGATCCATTCGCCGATCAGTGTGTGGTCCACTGGCCTCGAGGGACTTGTTGAGGCCCAGACAAGCCCTTCCAAGTGGATTTTCAGCCACTTAGGAGCACACGTGCTGAGCCCTGGTCTTCACTGTGAGGGGATTCGTGCTGTCTCTGACAGGCCCGTAGACTAGAACCAACAGCTCAAGAGCATTTGCCAACGGCCCAGCAGAGGCCACAGAATCCCGGCTGTGGCTTTCACTGCCACCTAGAAGGGTCAGGCCTCTGCATGTTTTAGGTGACATCACTGCTCTTTCTCTGTCTGAACCTTCCCCAAAGCTGCCACTTTCCCCACCTGATATAACAGCTTTTTCGTTTCCCAGCCATGACCGAGGGTCAGAGAACTTTCCCCATTTGCAAACGTCCTCTGTGCCTGCTCAGCCTCCAGGCTGGGCTCAGGGCGCGGGATGGCTGAGCCTCAGTCCCCTGCCACTGCGTGGTTGTCCAGGGCCCGTGCTGTGTGCTGTGTCAGCTGTGGTTCCACGGAGCCATGTGCCCTCCACCAGGAGCAATGGGGCCCAGAGTGCAGGCGGCCAGGAGGCCCCCGTGGGCACACCGTGGGTGGGAGGATACCGTGGCACCCCCCTCAGTCCTGCACACGGAGGAGCAGGGTGTCTGCGGAAAGGCTGGCTGCTGGCATCGCGTCCTCACTTTGCACCGTGAGCTCCGAGGGAGGACCCACCTGCCAGGGCGGGTGGGTGGTGAAGGTCACACTTCATGGCAATAGGCCCAAGGGACTTGCCTAAGACACATGTCAGCGGGAACAAAGGTGAAATTGAAACGCTCCACGTGGCGGGTCCTCTCCAACACGGGGTTCTGATGCGTTCCAGCATCCGTTGTCCTCGAGGACACGTTCCCGACCCTCCCATTTGGCACACAGGGTCTTTGTTAGCGAGGTCCTGTCTGTGTCTCCAGCCTGACCGCCTACGTTGGCATTTTACTAAAGGGCACACCATCCTGGGTTTTTGCATGTGCTGGGCCCCTGAGCGAGTGGCCGTCTGTCCCCTCTTGTTCCAAGGCCAACTCTTACCCAGCGCGTTGGTTTGCCAGGGCTGCTGTGACCACAGTGCTGCCCCAGACATCGGTGGAACCCCTCACTGGCCTGGGGCTCGCTAAGGATGGGGGTCTCTGACTCCTCTGTGTGCGTATAGTGGCCAGGCACAGTCCCTGGGGCTCCCCCCAGAGTGTCCTGAATTGTGATTACCTGCTCTGTGCCCACCTGTGACGTGACGGTGGCTGCACTTGTTTCGGGAACATGAGAACCAGAGCCTGTCAGACTGTGACTGGGGGCTGTCCTGGACAGGTGTCTTTCGGGTTCTGTGTGTCATTACGGTAATAACAGCTAACGTTTGCTGTGCCAGACCCTGCGTGAGGGGCCTCCCCGTGTACTAATTCATTTAAACATACCATCGCCCAATGAGGCCCGTTCTCTGGTTACCTTGCAGATGAGGAAACTGAGGCATGAAAAACTAGATGACTCCCTCAGACAATGGTGGGCTGGGACTCACACCCGCGTTGGGTCTCCAGCCCTCTCACAGTCACCAGTATTGCTCTCAAGGTCACGCTCCATGCTAGAGCGGAATTTACAGACACGCACACCTATGGCATCGGCTGCTGCGCTTGCTGGTGCCGCCGGGGTGCGTGTCCAGCTGGAGCTCACACAGGTGTGGGGCCTCTGGCCTCTCCATGCCTTGTTTCTCTGACTCCTTCCCTGCAGCTGTGGGGACCATGGGATGTAGCAAGGAATGAGTCTAATTGTAGCTTGTGAGTCATGGACGTGCCCCAGTAATAACAACCACAGCTAAACCCTGCACAAGCCCTCAAATCACAGACCCTTCCCCAGGAGAGCCCTGCTGTCCCTCCTCCTCAAGCCCTGCCCCAGAAAGTGGGTGGTTGTGACGATTCTTGTTTTCTAGATAATCCAAGGACAGAGGGTGGTGGCTCCTTGGCCGTGTGCCTGGAAACCTGAGGAGCCTCAGCACGCGTGGAACCTGAGCACAGAGCTGCTCTGTTTGGGCTTTCAGAGAGAACACAGATGGGACGGACGCCGCCCCCACAGCCTGGGTTATTGCAAAGGGACCGAACATGGTCCCTCCAAGAGACTCCACAGAGACTCCGAGAGGTAAAAGACAACACACAGGAGGCGGGACGTTCAGCGTGAGCTTGGAGCCTTGGAGCACCACCTTACCCCGGGAAAGAAAGCAGGCGGCGGAGCCGTGGGTGCCGGCGGGGTCTGAAAGTGACTGTCCCCAGTTGCTTATCAGAACAGTGGCGTGCATGGCAAAGTCCCATGGGTGGGTCACCCTGTCTGGTCTTTGGCCTCTTTGACTGTGCCCGGCTCCGGGGTCTGGGCTGTGAACTGTGGCAGTGGCGAGGTCGGGATTGGACAGGCGGTCCGGCAGAAAGGAGTGCTTGCCAAAAGGCAGGAAGCAAAGCTCTCTTGCCTACAAGAGTCTGGGGGCTCGGGGCTCCTTGTCCAAGAGCACGTAGCTCACCGTCTGAATTTCTGGGGTGTGGATGGGACATAGGAGGCCCCGAGGGTTAGGGAAGGGCTCGCTGTCCCGGATGCGGGGGCAGGGCTGGGTGTGGAATCTGAAGGCCTGTCCCCCACCCGGTGCCTCGCAGGACCCGGTCGGATGCTGCCGGGTGTGGGTTGGATTCAGCCTTGAGCTGGGCTCCGGCTTTGCGGTGCATCTCGTTCTCATCTTTCTCAGCTCAGCCCTGTGGGCACCCGCGCGGCCAGGGCTGCAGAGACATTATTTTCCCTTCTGAGGAACAGCGGCTTTGTTTTATTTGTTTGTGTTCTTTCCTCTCCCCTTTCTCTCTCTATTTCTTCACTTGGAACAGATCTGCATCAGCAGGTACCAGCTTCTCAACAAACAGCTGTTAAGAGCACTGCAGGCGACAGGTGCCAAGACCCCCAAACCGTGGATGGTACCGAATCCTGTATATGCTATGTTTTTTCCTATACATACACACCCACGATAAAGCTTGATTTATAAATTAGGCACCGTCAGAGATTAACGATAACAACTAATACTAGCACGGAACAAGTGTAACAATACACTGAGATAAAAGTTAAGTGAGCGTGGTCTCTCTCTCGCCTACCGTGCTGTGCTCACCCTTTTCCTTGTGCTCTGGGGCTCTGACCCCCGAGGGCTGGCACAGGGCTGGCAGGTGGGCAGCGTCTGCAGCGTGGATGTGCTGGACAAAGCCAGGATTGGTGTCCCGGGTGACGGAGCAGGACACGGTGGGATTCATCACACTACTCAGAATGGCTCAAAATTTGAAATTTATGAATTATTTATTTCTTGAATTTTTTATTTAATATTTTCAGACCTTGGTTGACTGAGAGCATCTGAAAGGCAGAAAGCAACATTGTGGCTAAGAGGGTATTAATGTACTTTATTCTTCCTTTTTAATAACACCTTTGTGTGATTATAAAATTGATACCAGTTCAACTACAGGAAATCTCGAAAATGCAGAAGGTGTCAAGAGGAAAATAAAAATTCTCTAAATTTCCACAACTGGGACGAACGTGTTAGCATTTAAGCATATCTTCTTCCAGTCTTTCATAGGTGCATACTTTTAAATATATGGTTAGCAAAGTTGGGGTCATAACTTATATATAGTTATACATACATATCCAGTCTTTATGTATAGCTCATTTCTCATTTATTATTTTAACATTTATTATTTTCTCATTTATTATTTTAACAGAAGCATTTTCCTCATTTTATTCAAGTTCTTAGAAGAAACTTGAGTCTTCAGTCCCGCGCACGATCCCACACCTTCTCTAACCCTCCCCTCCGCGGTCTGGCCACTGTGAGCAGCGCGCACAGAGCGCCGCGTCCTTGGTCACTGCTAGAAGCCGAGTGGCCGCAGTGAAGGGTGAGCAATGCCGGCTCGTGCTCGCTGCCATCCCGGTGACCGGGGCGGTGCGGGAGGGTGGCGGTGCCTTGCTCCTGCTCGGCAGCGGGAGAGCACCGCAGGAATGCCACACCCTGTGAGCACGCCTCGACCTGCACCTGTGGGCATTTTAAAACATCATAAAATCCCTAACGGAAAGTGGCACAGAGACACGCAGCGTGAGAGCAGAGAGAAGCCCGTCAGGAGTCTGGCTCAGGACGGTGAGCTCCGGGTGGGACACGCCCTTCCCTTTCTCAGTCCCGCCGTGGCCAGCTGAGTCCGGGTGTGACCTCAGCCTCCTGCGGTCACCATCCCTGCACGCTCCTGTGGCACCTCCAGCCCAGGAGGCTTTCCTGTGGGGACCCTCTGGCTTGCCACCGGGTGACACGCTCTGACCCCTGGGCCCACACTGCCTGCAGGGTATATGTGCTGTGGTCTGGGTGTCTGTGTCCCTCCAGAATCTTGAAATCGAACCCCCAAGGTGGGAGTAGTCAGAGGTGGGGGCTGTCGGGGGGCCTAGGTCGGGAGGGCGGGGCCCTGGTGAGGGGTTCAGTGCTCTTCCAAAGAGGCCCAGGGGCTCGTCTGGTCCTTGGCCCTTTGGCCATGTGGGGACACCTAGAAGGCGCCACAGCATCTGGGAGGACCCGGCCCTTGCCAGGCACAGATCTGTTGGCACCTCCATCTTGGACTTCCCAGCTTCTAGAGCTGTGAGAAACAAACGTCTGTTGTCTATGAATCACCCAGTTTGAGATATTTTGTTACAGCAGCAGGAATGGACGCAGACGGTCTCCTTCGGCTCTGCGGTGCCCTGGTGCCACTCTGACTGCATTTTCTCCAGGAGTGCCAGCACCGGCCTCCAGGGCTGTCTGGTTTCTCACCGTCTAACAAAATCTCATTCTCCCGAGTGGCATCGCCTCTGGGAAGACGACACGGGAGGTAGCCATCGTCTTTCAGGACCCACCGCAGACGCAGAGATGCCGCGATCCACAGCGCACTGCAGGTCCGTCATCTTGCCTGATTCTCCAGCTCTCCTTCAGGTCAGGGGCTATGGGGTGTCAGACAACCAGGCGAATTTCCCCGGGTCAGCTGCAAAGCGAGACTAATCCAGGACGTGTGCTGCGACTTTTTGACCAGAACCGTATCTTCTTGAATCCTCCCTCTTTAAAAATATCTCAGTCATTCCTGCTTCGCCGATATTCACATTTGGCTGCGTCATTTTCCAACCAGTCTCCCCCGTCCTTCAACCTTTCCCTCCGTGATCCGGCTAATTTCCCTTCCGTCACTGACCTCTTCCTGCCAGGTCTAGTTCTGGTTTTTCCCTAACTTTCGGAAAATAAGAAGCACAAGAACGGACGTCAGTAGAGGTTTGATCCACCTGCAGGTGCAGCCGGGGGTGCTGGGCGGGTCACGCTCTGGCCTCAGTGGCCCTTCCATGCAGAGCAGACGTTGGCGGTGTCTGGCTGGCTGCATGTGAGGGATCTGCACGGCTTGTGAACACAGTTTGTTGCACTCGCAGGTAACATTGGCTACTGCCATCCTGGCTACTGGCTGCTCCTGAGATGTTGACAGAATCCTGGGCATGGACGTCAGCAGAGCGGGACCTCCAAAGACCGCCCTGGCCACCCTCCTGAGCGGGCCCCTTCAGACTTCCCCTCTGTGAGTGCCTAGAAGGCAGCGTCACACTGACCCTGAGCTGGGGGCGAGTGTGGGAGGAGCCACAGGAACGAGAAAGGGCACAGGCTCCCGGGTCAGAATGTCTCGGGGTCTCGGGACTGGATTTCCCGCACACGGGCTGCCACACCAGGTGAACCGATTGGTCCACTTGACTGTAAAGCTGGGATAGCCATAATGCTTACCTGGGAAAATTGTCCTGAGGATTACAAAGGTGTGTACAAAGAGCTGTGCAGGGCTCAAAGTCGTCGTTGATGTTAGTGAGATAAGAGAAGTGTTTTCTCCTCCAAATGTTCAAAATTTGGATCACAGGGAGAGGCCTGCTGTGATTCCTGAGAAAAGAACAGTCGTTAGGGGGATTCTGAACAGCTGTTTGCTTTGAGGAATGCACCGAAGGGAAAATAAGACGTTGTTCCCATTTTTATGAACAGCTTTGTAAATAACATGGACAATGCCTCCAAACCAGTCCCTTCCACAGCCTCTGAACTGAACCGGGTTTTGTTATTAAACACTTTTGAATACTTAAGATATTCATTGGAATTTTCATTTTAGAGACCAAATGCATGACATCTAATTCCATATGTTTCTAAAGTATTTCCCACATAATTTTGAAAGAATTTGAGGCAGTTTACAGTAAAAGCTACATTTATAGTTTCAATTGATGATACAGTGAGGCTGGGTTTTTACATGACATGAATATTTTTTAAAAATACAATAATAAAATAGTTCTCTTGTATAATTAATATACACTGTGCATTCACAGCTAACTTTTTCCTGCAGAACAGCAAACTAGGTCTGCTTTGCCCTCTGCCATTAAATAGCTATGTGACTTCAGGTGAGGCTTACTTGTTCTGAAGTTCAAGTTCATCGTTGTAAAACCAGTTCCCTGAAAGAGTTCTGTCATGCCAATTATTTCTCCAAAATATGATAAATTAGGAATGAAAGTCTCTAGTTCCCTAATTCTGTTGTCTCCAACCATGGGGCTGCACACTGGGCCGCAGAGCTCGGCCGTACCCCTCAGCCCCCACCCCCTGCCTGGGGAAAAATTGTCTTCCATGACACTGGTCCCTGGTGCCAAAAAGGTAGGGAACTGCTGCCCTAGTGACTTTATTGCAAGGATTTCAAATTGCTGTGTTCACTGTCTTCTTCTCTTTCAAACCACACTGTTTTTCATCTCTATGATAGATACATAAATATATGTGTGTGTGTATACAGGTTGAGCATCCCACATCAGAAAATTAAAAATCCAAAATGCTCCACAATTTGAAACTTTTTGAATACCAACATGATGTCAAAAGGAATGTTCACTGGAACATTTTGAATTTCATATTTTCTGATTTGGGATGGTCAACTGCTGTAATGCCAATATTCCACAACCTGAAAAAATCCAAAATCTGAAACACACTTCTGGTCCCAATCATTCTGACATTTCAAATAAGGGATACTCAGTGTGTGTGTGTGTGTGTGTGTGTGTGTGTGTGTCTGTATACACATATGTTCCCTAGAAGTTCATGTGCTGGAAACTTGACTGCCATGGCACAGTATTAAGAGGTGGAGCCTTTAAGAGGCAATTAGGCCAGGAGGGCTCTGCCCTCGCAAAAGGATGAACGCCGTCACCGTGGTAGTGGGGTTGTTATCACAGGAGCGGGCTCCTAATAGAAAGGTGAGTCCAGCCCCTATTTTCTCTCCTGGGCGTGCTCTCTTGCCATGTGACACTGTGCACCGTGGCACTCTGCAGCACGGAGGCCCTGCCCAGATGCAGCCCCTCAGTCTGGGACCTCCCAGCCTCCAGGATTGTGAGCCAAACAAACCTCTATTCCTATAAATTACCCGGTCCGTGGTATTGTCTTATAGCAGCAGAAAACAGACTAAGGCAATACACATATAAATATAATTTGAAAGACTGATCAAGAATACAGTTCCGGGGTACCCCAGTGCACCTATCTCTGGATTTGCTATCAAAAGGTGTAGTTCTCAGTTCCTGGCAGTGTGACATTGAATGACAACTCGGCTTCTCCTAGCCCATAACCAAGTGCTGCACCTCCATCCTCCTCCTCATCTTCATCCCACTCTCTGCTTCCTGCTTCTCCAAGGCCAGGGCGCAAACACTGCTCACCTCCCTCGCTGTGGCTGGGCAGGGCAGCACCACTTGTTTTCTGATGCAGAGGAATCTCGCTTTCCTCTTCCGTCCAATGTTTCCACATTCTCGCTTCAGCTGACAGGACCGCGCGGCTTTCTTCTTTAGTCTGCCGATGGGTGGATCAGGCTGACCGGCCTTCCAGTGTCGGACCAGCCCCGCTACCTGGAATAAACCCCACTTAGCTGTGGTTTATAATTCTTTTTATACAGTACTGGATTCACTTAGCAGATACTTTGTTGAGAATTTTGTATCAAAGTTCGTGAGAGATACTGGTTTGTAGTTTTCTATTTTTTTTTGTACTATCTTCGGTTTTGTATCAATACCATACTTGCCTCAGAAATAGATTGGCATGTACTCTCTCCTCTGAAATAATTGTGTAAAACTGATGTTAGTTTGTCTTTAAAGGTTGGGTTGAATTCTCCAGAGAATCTTTCTGGGTCTGAAGATTTCTTTTCTGGGAGGTTTTACTTCACAAATTCAATTTTTTTCATGATTATAGGACTCTTCAGTTGTCCACTTCATCCTCATTGAATTTTGTCAGTTGGTGGTCTTTGAGGAATAGGTTTATTTCTTGTAAGTTACTGAATTCATGACTGTACAGTTGTTCACTGTATTTCTTTATTGTCATTTTTAATGGCTACAGAATCTGTAATGATATCTCCTGTTTCATTCCTAATTTTGATGATTTGTGTCTTCTCTCTCTCTCTCTCTCTTTTTTTGTCAGCCTTGCTAGAGGTTTATCAATTTTATTTGTTTATTTATTTATTTAAAGAATAAGCTTTTGGTTTCACTGATTTTTTTCCTTATTGTTCCCCTGTTTTCAATTTTGTGAATTTCTGATCTTCATTATTTCCTTTCTTCTGCTTGCTTTGGATTTATTTCATTCTTTCTCCCCCCAGTTTCTTGACGTAGGAGCTTAAAATATTGGTTTGAGATTGCTCTGCCTTTCTAAAGTAAGAATTTAGGGCTAAGACTTTGCCCCTCAGTACTGCATTAACCACACCCTACATGTTTTGAGGTGTTGTATCTTCATTTTTACTCAGTTTTACACTTTTTTACTTCCTTTGAGATTTTGTCTTTGTCCTATGGGTGATTTATGATTGTTTTGTTTAATTTCCAGATGTTTGGGGATTTTTCTATTGTCTTTCTGTTGCTGATGTCTAGTTTGATTACATTATGGTCAGAGAACATATTAACACTGGCTACGATTTCAATTATTTTAAACATACTGAGGTTTGTTTTATGACCCAAGATATGGCCTATCTTGGTGACTGTTCCACGCATGCTCAACAAGACTCCGTGTTCCTCTGTTACTGAGTAGAACGCTCTATAAATGTCAGGCTGACCATGTTTGTCGGTGGTGCTGCTTGATTCTTCCATATCTTTGCTGATTTTCTATCTAGGAGTTCTATTAATTGCTGAGGGTGAGGTGTTGAAGTTTGTAACTGTAATTGTGGATTTGCATATTTCTCCTGTTAGTTCCATCAGTGTTTGCTCCATATACTCAGAGGCTCTATTGTTTGGTGCGTACATATTAGGGTCACCACGTCTTCCTAGTGGATTAATCTTTTTATCATGAAATCTCCTTTTTTGTCTCTAGTAGTTTTTTTTCCTTTCCTTTGGAATCTAGTTTATCTGATATTAATATATCTGCTTCTGCTTTTTTAAAAAGGTTAAAAAGCAGAAGTAGATATATTATGGTATCTTTTCCATCCTTTTGCTTTCAATCTACCTAGATCACTGTATATGAAATCTGTATGTCACTGTATTTTCCGTGTCTTACAGACAGCATATTTTTCCATGTTTTTCAATCCATTTTGTCAATTTCTAACATTTTATTGGTGTATTTATATTATTTAAGGCATCTATTGACACAATAGGGCTTAAGTCTGCCATTCGGTTGTTTTCTGTTGGTTTCTTGTTTCATGTTTCTTTGTTTTTCCTCTTCTTACTTTTCTGTGGGTTAGTAGAACAATTTTTTATAATTACCTCTTGATTTATTTGTAGGCACTTTCTGTTTTTGAATTGAGAGAAGTGCCCATCTAATGTCATTAGGTTTTTCTGTGGGAAAGGCTCATTCCAGGCACTTCATGTGACTAAAGCAAAAAACACAGCACCCAGGACCCAGGCTTCTTTGGAGCAGACCACCCATAACTAGTGCAGGAGTCTTCCCACCGGGCACAGGAGGAAACTTAGACAGAACTCAGCACGCACAACCGTGGAACTTCTGAATGACGATAAGCACCAGGACCAACCTTCTGGGGCTGAGAAAGGACTTTTCAAATTTATTCTGGGAGGGAGGACTTGGAAGAAAGACCGATCGTCCCACAGTTTGCAGGATGAGTACTCCAAACTCAGCCCTGTCAAACTGTGGTGGCCTCACTTTATACCTCATGCTGGTAAAAACACGCACCACAGAAATGTCAACTCTATCTCTTCCTGCCCAGAATTATGTAACAGCAACCCTTTCCACAGGGAACTGCTGAGTCCAGATTATCTGCCTTCCGTGGTGAAGAAGGATAGAGACAACCTTCACACCCATAGGCCCCAGTGTGGTGTGAGTACCTGGTCATAGTCCTGTGGCAAGCATTTCCCCCAGAATGTTCAGAGCTTTCACAAACTCGACCTCATTAGTTCTTGATGTAAAGATCAAAGTCTTTATCTCCCTGTTATGAGTGGGAAGATTAAAGAGTGAATACTTACTCAAGATCACATGCTAAGCCAGGAGTTGAATTAGTAAACTCCCTCCTTGGATACATGAGATAATTGGCCACACTAGCTGATGTCTGCAATGCTAATTATTTCTGATGCTTGGTTTATAATCCAACAGGACTTTTGCCTTCTCAGAAAGAAGTGTGCAGTCTGGTTCGGGGAGCCCTGGCTCAGTCAAGGTTTATTTAGCTTGTGTATAACGACATGGGTGACAGGCAATGATGATAGCTCACATCATCCCTAGGTTTTGGGGAGTTTCGCTGGATTTATTCAGTCATTACTTCCTGCATGCATTAAATAATTCCTGTCAAAGCCACTAGAGCCCAGCAGTGCACCGAGTCAGGAGCTGCCCAGGTGAGCGTGCCAGGTCGGCGAGGGAGGCAGCGGGGAGACCAGGGACACGTACTGTGGGGAAGGGGCTGTGAGAAGCCAGCAGGTAGAAAAAAGTGGCTGGAGGAAACTTTTGAAAAGTAGCTGCCCTTTATTTAGAAATTTGGCAGGCGGCCAAGAGGACAAAAGCTATTCTCAGCAGAGAATGTTCCAGATCGAAGGAAAGGACAGGAAGTGCGAAGACATTGACTTAGCCTTAACGGTACATCAATGAAAGGCAAGGAATTCGGAGTGACTGGAGACCTGGAGGACGAGTGTAGATTTATGGGAAATTAGCTCAAGGAGAGAATCAGGGCCAGGTTGAGGGAGGCCTCGAACCTCGGCCACCTCAAGACAGTGGCTGCGGAGGAAAGAGCACAGGCGCTGGGGGCAGAAGGTCTAGCTCCAATACCAGTGCCGCCTTGTTTATGGGAGTCCTGCTTTCCGCTCCTCCCAGCCACCCAAGCCGTCGGCCAAGGTGTCTAAGGCATTAAGTGAAGAATGGATTTACAAAGCGATAAAAAATACCAACGCAATAACTTCTAATAGTTCGTGTGTGTGTCTGGATTTAACATCAGCCGAGCAGAGCTTGAAGCCACTTGCTCTGGTTACAGGATCTGGTGAAGCTTAAGAAACTGGCTGGGGACCAGGTCCTGCAGCGTGATCGTTTGCCAACATCCGCGTCCAAGGTACCTGAGCCGCCGCCTTCAGCAGTCAGATTTCCACCGCTCTTCACAAGCGTCTTGGGAGTGTGATCCCCAGGGGCGCAGCGCCATGTTGGGAAAGTTGACAAATCCGTCTCAGGACAGGTTCATTGTGCCCACCGATAGCATGGATTCTCACTCTTCCTAAACTCTTCCCTGGGAGAAGCTCCTGGGATCATTACCAGCAAAGATTGATGCCTTTCTCTTCTCCTCTGCTTTTTCATTCCTTTTTATTTCCTCCAGAGAGATGATTTATTAAGTACAGTAGCCAAAACTGGAGAACATCTAATACCTTGTCTATTAAACCAGAACCAATAGACTTACCACTCTGTTTAGAAACTGTCTACACCTAGGCCTAAGTAACAGCTGCGTTGACAGTCCCAGGATAAATGAAGAAAATGTTATAGAGATTGAAAATGTGTGGCTAAGTGACTTAATTCTTTGATGCTTTACTCTCTGAGGAGGACTGCTTGGAAAACTTTGGTGTTTCTAGAGCTAAATTCAGCAACTGCCTAGGGTGGTCACAGTTTTTCAGGCTTATCTAAGGACAGATGTTTGATATACACACCGCACACCTAGACACACACACACTGCACAACACACACGTACACCACAAAGCATTGCCTGCAACACGTATTTCCAGAGAGCAGTGACGAGTGCTGCCACCACGTACCTCCCACTTAAGCAGAGGCCTGCGGTGGACCCAGCACCTTCTACAGCTGTGACCACCTGTGCTCACGGGATATGCCAGGTGCTGGGACGACTAATTCTCTCAGTAACCCTTCAAAGAGGGCATTGTCCTTCCACTCACAGGTGAGGAAGCAGAGGCTCCGCGAGGCTGAGTCACTGCTCAAAGTGCCACAGCAACTAACTGATGCTCGGTCTCTGATGCTCACGCCCACGCTCCAGCACAACTCCAGACCAGACTGGCCTCCAAGAGCAATGATGCCGAAGAAAAATACGAAGTCTCGTTTCCACAAAGAGGTGTATTCATCTCTTCTGCCGCCCATGCCCCTCATTCATAAATTCATTCGTGCATTCAACCGATTAGTAGACTCTGGGTCTACTACATGCCAAGCACTGCTCGTTTCGAAAAGCTCATCAAAGCTGGAGCCAAACACACTGAACAGCGACTCCAGCTCCAGGGCTTTGTGTCAGTTATATCTCACATGCTGAGAACCAGAGATTATTGTACAAGTCAGCTGATCAAAAGCATCAGAAATTAGTGATATCTGTAAGTGTCACTTCAATTATTTCAACGGGGGCATTCTTTCTTGCTCCTCCAGGGCTGTTGTAAAAATCAGCACAAACTTGGCGGTGTAGAACAACGGGAATTTTCTTTCTTGCACTTCCGGAGGCCAGAAGGCAGCGCCTCACTCCCTCCAAAGCCTCCAAGGAGGATCCCTCCTCACCCCTTCTGGCTGCTGGTAGGGACCGGCGATCCTCGGCAGGCGCGGCGGGCCTCAGCTGTGACACGTAACCTCAGCTTCCTCAGCGCACCGTGTTCTTCCTGTGTCTGTCTCGGGGTCCGCCTGTTCCAAGGACGCAAGTCATTGGATTTAGTAGGGTTGGGATTCCTAAGCCAGCAAGACCTCATTTTAACTTAACTAATTACAGTTGTGAAGACCCTATTTCCAAATAATGTCACATTCTGAGGTTTCAGGTGGACACGAATTCTGGGGGGACACTATTCAACCCGCTACGGTAGGAAAGCAGTCAGGGAGCACCCAACTCGGCCACTCGTCAACCTCTTTCCCACGCGTGTGCCCTGCCACCTGCTCTCCTCACCTGGCCCAACCAGATCACTCTCTTGCCCCGTGACTCAGGTAAGTCCTCTTTCTTCAGACCTGGACACCCAGGACAACCGACCCACTGCTCTAGGACTCTTACTTAGCTGGCAGGAAAATCAGCTGTGTGCCCGTGTGCGATCTGCAGTCAGACAGCCGGGACTGGTGTTCGGCTACACCACCAAACGGTGGCATCTTAGGGAAGTCATGCAAGTTCTCTAAACCTCCGTTTCCTCGTCTATAAAATGGGGAATGTGTAAGTCACAGGGCTTTTGAGAGGATTACATTAGGTAATAACTGAATGTGATTCAATGGTAGCTGTCAGCAGTAGTAGACTGAAAGGAACACGAGAACCTGGGGAGGCTGCATGAACTCTACCACCGGGTCCATTGGGAGGAGTATGACCTGGATGAAAAGAAGAGGAACCTCCCTCCCGCATTCAGATTGCTCCCCAGATGGAAAGGTCTTGAACCCTCTGGACCTGGGAGACCTACTTTGCCTGGGACGGCAGCTTGAGAAAGGGATCTGAAGACTCGGGTGTGTCACTGCCCTGTGTCTGGCCAGGAGAGCCACTCCTCTGGCACTTTGCAGTTTTGCTTCCAACTGCCCACGAACTCCTCTCTCAATACCTGTCTCCCTTCCCTGTGGAAGAGTGAAATTAAATGATTAATGTAAAGAATTCCAAAAAAGAAAAAGAAAGAGGGATAATGCATTTAAACAGGTCAGAGTCATATTATAAAGCTGTAATGAAAACAGTGTGGTTGACACAATAAAAGATAAATAGGTAAGATAAAAACAAGAACTGCTATGGTTTGAATGTTCGTCCCCTCCAAGACTCATGTTGAAACTTAATCCCAATGTGCTAGCATTGAAAAGTGGGGCCTTAAAGGGGCGATTCGGTCATGAGGACTCTGCCCTAGTGAATGAATTAATCCATTCATAGATTAGTGGATTAATGGATTACTGGGTTAATGGATTCATGGGTTATCACGGGAGTAGGGGTCATGGCTTTGTAAGAAGAGGAAGAAGAGAGATCTAAGCTAGCACACTCAGCTCTAGAATATATTACACCAAGAATGAACCTTACTGTAATCTATGGATTTCGTTAATAATCATGTGTAACGTAGGTTCATCAATTGCAACAGACGTACCACTCTGGTGGGACATTGATGACGGGCAAGGCCGTGCATGTTGGGGGGAGGGTTTTTTGGGGGGGAAATCTCTGTACCTTTCTCTTAAATTGCCGTGAACCTAAAACTGCTCTAAAAAATTGAAGTTTCCGAAAGATCAGCAGTTCAGTGTAAACGCTTTATTATGTGTTAACTGATATGTATGATGCACCTCATGACCCGTAAAAGCACCAAGGTTTGGAAGGGGCAGGATTTTTCCTCACGTATTTGCCTTGGGGTATGTTGTCTGATGGAAATTAGTCTATCGACCGAAAGAAATCTAAGTAAGGTGGAAAGAAACCATGCTTTGTGCAGAGGGGAGCTGCCACCGAGTGGTAACAGCAGAGGCAAGCTGCAGTCTGGACACACGATGGGCTGTGCCAGAAGGTGGGCTGGCAGCAGACTGACTCTGCTCCGCTCTGCGCAGGAGGCCCCCAGGGTTCCTGTTGGTCAAGGCTCATGGGATGAGCGAGCTTCTTCCAGGACAGCCCGTATTCACTCACGGCACAGTTTAGCCTCTGAACCGGGACAATTGCTCTCCACGATCCAAGGCAGATGGAGTGCTAACACGGCCGAGGATCCTTGTTTGTAAGTGCATTTTCCTTTGGGCTCGCCAGCATCGGGACATCCTGTCCAGGGCCCAGGATGCCACACGTTGCTGGTGGTGACAGAAGGCAGCACATTGTCTACAGGAGACGCTCCACCCAGGGTAACTGTGTAACCACGATGGTCATAACATCCACGCTCCTGCGGCAGTAGAGTCTAGGGCTGCCGTTGCACAGACGAGAACCTGCTTGCTTGCAAGGTGAGCTCACCTGTGGTATGTGCAGCACCCAGTCATCACACTGAAAGTGCTTTCTTCTCTTAGGCAACGAGGACCAAATCCTCATAAGAAAGGGAGCAGAAATTTCAGCCTAATACAGTGTGGAGTTCAGTAATGCTGACAGATGCCAACTTATTTTTAATAACATTAAATAACTATCGAATTCCAGAACATTTCCATTACCCCCAAAAACAACTATGCCCCTTAATAGTCACTCCCCAAACACCTCCACCCCTGGCAATCAGTAATTTACTTTCCGTCTCCATTGATTTGCCTATTCTGGACATTGTACACGAAACGAATCACATATGTGGCCTTTGGTGTCTGGCTTCTTTTACTTCTTTCATGTGCTTAAGGTTTCTCCGTGTTGTAGCATATATCAGTACTTTGTTCCTTTTCACGTGCTCTCACTACCGTTAGTTTCGTTTCCTAGCCCTCATATACCTCACAAACCGTTTGAAGCTGCATTTGTGTCATCAAAGTTCCAGAGGATAACCTTCTCCATTATGTCTGCTTAATGTGTCTAAACTAAATAATGACATCTTAGCATTTAGAAGACTAACGGACAAATAGATTCTCTTTGACACATCCTGGTACGGTTGAAATAGTTTAGAACAGACATCAGAAAACCTACCGTTTTCTTTGTTTGAGAAAAGAATTTCTCCTACGTTAGCATTAATTTCTCCCTCCACAACATGGGAAAAATTGCATCTGCTTTTACTTTCTAATCAGATACGTGAATATCAAATAAGCACAATGGATGTGAAAATGCTTGGTAGCCTCTAGAGTGCTGTGCCTGTCTGAGGATGACGATGTTGATGAATAGGTACCAGGTAGAAAATGCAGAGGTCCACTTTGCCTACGGCTGCCTGGCTAAATGGAGCCGCATCCAGATTTCTGACTTCTAATTTCTGGGTGCAAAATGCATGTGATCAATGGCTCCATAAACTGGAACAGGACATCAGGTAAGGCAAAGTGTGCCCAGAATGGGCGATGTGCTCTGGGGCAGAGGACAGTAATGTGACAGACAGTGGAGGAGGAGAGGCAGCCGCAGGTCTGCCTCCCTTCATGAGCAGGAGGAAGGCAGCTCTCATGAGAGCCCCGGAGGGCCTGTGGCCCCCAACCCTAGGGCTGGGTGCGGCAGCTTCCACGACAGTGTGCAGCGAAGCCACGTGTTGAAAATGGACGCCCTTTTTCTTTGCCACAGAGTGACACGGGGTGCCTGGCTCAGGCGCAGAGAGAGCTGGGGAGAGTCAGCAGCTGGACCCTCCCACCAGGGTGACCTCAGCCTCTCAGCCTGCCAAAGCGGTTGACTTCACAAGGCTTAAGTTCACCAAAGGCTTTATTAAACTCAGTCTTTCCTGGAATAAAACCCTTTCTTTGGAGTCATTATCCATGATGAGACACAAATGTAGCATTTTATGTTAAGTGATTTGATGATGAAATGATAAACTCGTTATAATTGAAAAAATATTTTTAAAGAGGAAATCTGAAAGTTGCCGGGGCATGTCACTGCGATCACAATGCTCACAGCTGCCTCATTTAAACAATGAAGCCAGAGGACTTCTTAAAACGATGACCAGAAGGAAAACAACCGTCGGTCTTGGTGCGGTAACAGCCAAAAGCTTCAGAAGATACAGAAACTTGCTTGTCCTTGCCTGCTGCTCCAGGGTGCACCAGGACTGGGCCAGCAATGTCCTCGTGTCAGAGTTAGGGACGAGGGCATCCGTGGGATGCATGGTGGGGCATGTATTGGATGTCGCTGTCACCCTGGACCTTACCCAACACAGTCCAGAGCAAAGCCCTGTTTTGTGTCCGTGAGTATGTGGCTGAGCAAGCCCCCAGAAGTATTTTCTTGGCTTCTGCATCTGGGTTAGCGGGGTGATCTCGCTGCAGAGTAGATGGTCTTTGTTGAGCAAAATATCTCGTAACCTGAAAGATGAGGCTCCCAAGATAACGCCTGGAAAGAAACAGTCCAAGATACAGCTAAAACACATTGTCTGAGAAACAGAAAGCGCGTGGGCGTCCAGGAGGCCCGAGATGAGAGCAGGCGTGTCTGAGAGGAGGGAAGGGAGGAGGGAGAGCTGCGTGGCCGCTTAGGAGAAACGTGCCCAGCGAGAAATTCCCAGAGACAGAGATGGCCGAACTCTTGGAAACAGGAGCTTGCACAGATTCAGTGGCGTTTGCTGACTACGTGCCGCGGCATTTCACCGCCCACCTCTCCAGCCTCTCGAAGGCTGCTGGACCCCTGCTTCCGTCTGAGGTGGGGGTCAAAAGGTGGCAGGCAGTGTAGAAAGGGGTCTCTGCCTGCACCTCTTTAGAGGGCACGGTTCCAGGAAGCACTGCCCAGAGAGGATGTCAGCGGTCTTGGAGGGCCCCGTGGTCACCGGCAGCAAAGTGAGCTGAGCAGTGGAGCGCGCTGGGGGCCTGGCGGGCGGCACCAGGCCAGGGGGCGGGACAGCTGCCGAGTGATTGACGGGGTAGTTTTAAGACCAATTTTGTCTCAACACGAAAAGGTGGTGGGGAGGGAGCGGGTGGGCCAAGTAAGACCCACATAAGTGTCCTCCTTTTGAGACAGGAGTCAGACATCCTGCAGGCAGTTAGGGTGAGCGGCAGAAGGAGAAGGTCACCAGGATAAGAAAGCCACCAGAATGAGAACATGCTCCACCGAGATATATGTGACCAGCAGGGAACCTTTACTTACTTTACTTTAGCCATAGCATCGTCATCTAAGGTAAAGGGGAAAATGCTTCCATTGCAGCGTGGGCACAGGTGAGGCGAAGGTGTCCTTGAGTGAACTGTGCTCATCAGCACGATAAAAACTCCCAGCAGCATCCTGACAGGTGGAGACCCACAAGGTCAGAAAGGGGAGGGTTCCTGGTTCTAGCACTCTCCACCCCTTTCCCAGAAAATCCATGAGTATTCCACCCCCAGCCCAGGATAGTATTAGGGATTAGCATAAAAGGACAGACCCTCGCCCTGGGGTGGCACTGCTCCTCCTTGGATCGTCCGCTCCGGCGCCTTTCGTTAAGGGTGCACTCTGCTTCTCATAAATCCTTCTGCTTCTGCCCACGCTGCGTGTCTATTCTCTCCCGCTGTGCCCTCGAGCCTGAATTCCTTCCCGCGCGGAGGTCGAGAACCTTCTCCATCGGTGTGGGCAGCAGTCGGCCCCCGTAAGTAGGTACCCCTTTCCTCAGTGTTGTCAAAGAAAGGACGGTAGAAAAGTGACTGAAAGCAAGAGCGAGAAGGTGGTGAATAATTTATGACAACCCATTCAAGCTCTTTTATTTTATAATTTTAATTTTTTTATTTCAGGATATTATGGGGTTACGAACATTTTGGTTACATGCTATGACTTTGCCACAGAAAAACCGTGATTTGAGGCATGGCCTTTCCCTGCTACAACGCTCGCCACGCCCATTAGTTGTGAGTTTACCCACCCCCAACCCCCAACCCTCAAATGAGAGGAAAGAGTGTTTTTGTTACGTGGTTGCTTATGATGACCAAAAGTAGTTGTATAGCATCAAGTAATTGTGTTAATATAATGTTCTATCACTGGGAAAGACATCAACAAATTATTAAATAATATTTTGAATATGGCCTATAAAGAAAAAAAAGAAACCGGGGAGATTGGCGCCGGCTGCCCAACGGCCGAGAGGCTGCAGGTCGCACTGGGTGTTCCAAGGCGGCAGAAATAGAAGGGGAGCCCGGCTTCTGTCACCTGTGAGCTGGGTGATCTCGAGCAGAACAGACACTCACTGGGCCCCAGTCTCTTTACCTGAGAGACGGAGATAAGAATAACGATGTTACTGGTAATCTTGCCGCCTCTTCTGCTCCCAAGAGGAAGTAGGCTCCCCGCTTCGGCATGGCTGCCAGACATTGGGAGATCAGGGCGACAGACTCGGGGGCCCCCTGGGTGCCTCTCTAGTCCCTTCCTCCTAGACTGGTCCCTCCTCTCTCAGCCCACAGCTGCCAGGGAGCCCCTTCTTGGCCGTGTGGACTCGCTGTCCGCCCACCCCCACCTGCAGCACCCTGCAGACCAGGAAGTCCAGGATAGCTCAGAAGCGAGTCTGCAGTGGACTCCAGCACCAAGGGGGAAATCTGCCATTGTTTTGGGCATGTTCGAAGACATAGGAAGCAGATGGCAGGGGGTGTCGCAATGCGGGGGACCCTTCAGAGATGGGACACATCAGAGAACAATGATTACGTCCTAAAGCGAGTGAAAGAGGTTCTGGGATTCACCCTGGACTCCCTCCATTCCTTGGTTTTATGGGGCTAGGATTGAACAAAACCATTCTTGTTTGGAACATGCTTTCTCTCTAGATCAGAGTGTAGAAGGACCACACGCCCGGGTTGGGCAGGCCTCATGGCAAGACCCATTTTCTCCGACCAGCACACTTTCCAGAACCCAAATTGTTCCTTGTCGACTTCCACGTAATACCTTTCTGGGGGCTCTTTTCACAGCGGGATGATGGCGTCTTCCTTAGCTGGGGTTCTCGACCTTCTCTGTCTGACCTCGGGCTTCCCGAAGGGGTCACAGGCTGAAATGCAGCTCCCTGGGTCCCCTTCCTGCCTGAGACACTCGGAGCTGTCCCTGGAGACTTCTCTCAAGTCACCTCCTCCGGTACCTTCCTCATCTCCTTTCAGCGGTTAGAAATTTTCTCCTCTGACTCCCACAAGCCTCTTTTCATGCTTTTCAGCCCCGTGCTTTATTTTTTCTGTCCTGCCTCCAGATGCTGAACTCCTTGAGGACGGTCCCTTGCTGGAGGCACCTGGGCTTGGACACACGGTGCTGAGTGAGTGACTCTTGGTGCTTGTCGGTGCTTGTTGCTGCTGTCTCTTGGCCACTGGTCAATGCTTACCGACTGCCCCGCACTTTGCTGAGCATTTTACCTCATTTGCTCACTTCATCCTTGCAACAAATCTTTGTGTGCCCTCTTATTGCCCCCAAGGCAAACCCAAGAAACCTGAGTCTTAGATAAACTAAGTAATTGGGCTCAACTCAGACAGCTAGTAAGTGTCAGAGTCAAGACTCTGAGCAGATTCGTCTGTCTGCCCTCCAGAGGTGTTTCAATGTCGGGGAAAAGTCTGAAATTATTTTAAGCAGATTGTAGGGACTAAACCAAATGAGGCCATGTGTGTGAGTTTATTGCTATGTGACTTTGAATCTGAGCCTCAGTTTCCTCTATCTGTAAAATGGGGTTAGTAATTTTTTAAAATGAAGCTTTCATGTGGGTCACATAAGCTGCTGTAGGTAGGTCCTTAACAAACCCCCTGCCTAGGGCTGGACTAGGGCGCAGCCCACCAGGCGCCACCCTCCAGGGGCCCAGCGTTAGGAGGGACACGCTCTCAGGAGCCACCCCAGCACCCACATCACTCTGAGCAGGAGCCCTCCCTAAGCGACCTCCCTCACCTGGCCCCAGAGCTGCTCCTGGCACTTGCGAGGTGAGGAAAATCATTCTTAACTCTAATTTTTTTCTTTCTTTCTTTTCTTTCTTTCTTTCTTTCTCTCTTTCTCTCTCTCTCTCTCTCTCTCTCTCTCTCTCTCTCTCTCTCTCTTTCTTTCTCTTTTTCTTTCTTTCCTTTCTTCTCCCTAATCAGGCTGAGTTGTCTTCAGTGTGAGTGCTGGACCATTCTTTCTATATGAGGAATTATTTCCACAAATCACTTCTCTTTTCTTGCAGTCATACATGCCTCAATATTGTTGTTGTTTTAATTAGGAAACCTCCCACCCCCACCAGAATTGCCTGTGTTCGGCTTCCACGACGTGTGGGCCTTTTCCTGCGCTCCCAGGATTCTCGTTTTCTCTAGTAGCCCAGAGGACGCCCTGGTGCTGAGGCAGCCTCACCAGTCTCACCGGCAGAGCAGGCTTCTCTCTCCTGCAGCGTCGGGAGCTGTCTCCAGGCACAGCACCGGCTCGTTACCCAGGCTCGGCAGGGCTCTGAGCTGGGCTGTAGACATCGTGCTTCTGCCCTTAGCCCTGCGCTGGGCCCCCAAGGTCTTTGACTCTTTTTTAATTGCTGGACAGGAAAGTAGCCCTGGGGCTACTTCTGATCAGCCGGCCTGCCCCTGACTGCTGCGCGACTGCTTAGTGACACTTGGGTGCTTCGGGAGTTGCTGAAGTGTGGAGCTGTAGTGAAGCAGCCCCTGGCTGCCCGGCGGAGAAGGGGGGGTGGGGGGGAAGGTCAACCGTGCAGGACCTGGAACCCAGACAGGGGGAGGTGCAAGCGCTTGGTGGCTCAGGGCTCGGCAGAGGAAGAACCCTTCCATGTCCCCTCACTGGGAGCTCTGTGAGTTCATAAAATAAATGTGAATATAGTTCTCAGGGGTTTTTTTTAATATTCAGTATTTTTATTTTGCTGGAATGCATTCAAGATTTTCATTCTTCCTTTCTCCCTCCCCCCCCCCCATTCTTGATAAAATGGTGTATTTTTTTCCTAAAAGCCTCTGAAATGTATCTTGTAAAAAAATCTTGGCCAAGGACTCAAGAAATTAAGTTATATGGATAATGATTTTCTCTGTTTCGTTGAAAACATTTCCTTGGGCATCTCTTCTGGAGTTGCCTTCCTTACATTGAAAAGCCAAAGAATGAAGGGGAGAGCAAATCCTAAATCCCTGCTGTCCACGGACGCTGTCTGGCGGAAATACAGCGCGAGCCGCAAATGGGAGCGCACCTGTCACCCTCAGTTTTCTAGTCGCCACGTCGGGAAGAGCAAAACAAGGAACAGTGAAGTTAACGTTCGTAATACACTCGATTCGACTCAATATACCCAAATAACATTTCAACATGTAACCAATATAAAAATTGTGAATGAGCTATCTTACATTCACATACAATCCAGCGCATATTTCACGCTTGCAGCCCATCTGGATTCAGACTGGCCACACTGCAAGTGCGGAGGGGCCACGCGTGGCTGGTGGCTCCTCGGCTGGACCCTGCACTGTGCAGCTCTAGATTCGATGTCTCCGCAGGTAGACTCCCCACGCGCAGCCGCTGGCCAGAGGATGTAGGGGATTTGGGCAGCCCTGGCTTCCCGGCGACGGCCTAACAGAGTGTTCATCCCAGCAAGCGGCCTGAGCATGCCAGACCTTGGGCTTTCTCATCCGTGCATGAGCTCAGCGTGTCTCGCTCGGAGGCATGCTGTGAGAACTAAGCGAGTTGCTGAATCCAAAGTCACAGACGCACACTCAGTGGGTGTCAGTTATTATTACCATTATTAGCAGTGGTGTGTTGTAAACATCGATTGCAGGTCTCAGAGACGGGGGTCTTCACTGCGAGTGATCACCCGCACACGCCATGGAAGCACTGGGTGTGAGGTCGCCCAGGCCCCGCCGTTCCTCACGTTAACCAAGAAGCCGAGGCCAGAGGGCAGGACAGGGCAGACTCCCCACATCCAGCCTCCGCCTCCTCGAGGACACGTCTAGGCCTCGGCGTCACTTCTGTGTGCTTTCCAGTGCAGCGAAAATGCTACGGCTCCTCTCTATATATATTATAGTGTATAATATACATTATAAGTATATTTTGAAAAGTAACCGTCTTGTCCAGGATCCTTGTCCTACATACCACGCACATCACACACACATTTGGGCACAGTCTGAAGAGATGGACGCTCGGTCGTATCAAAAACAAAAGGTGTAAGAAAGAATGATGACCAGACACCAGGGCAGTACAGCTTATGATTAATATCAGGAAGTCCTTGTTAAGAATGCCATCTATTATTAGACTAACAGCCTCTCCAGGGACATGGGCAAACCCCGTGACTTGAGACATTTCGCTGGGGTAAGGCACCGCGAAGCGCAGGAGAGAAACAAAGCGCCCCTCCACCCGGGAGCCGTCCGGAGACAAAGCTCCAGGGCCAGCTGCTTTCTGAGTCAGGGGTGCGTAGAGCAGATGTCGGGGCTGGAGCCGGGCGCGCCTCTGTGCGCCGCAGCGGGACCTCGGTGCCTGCCTGGCCAGCGGGACGGGCCTGGAGACCGGGAGAGGCAACAAAGGGCGTCACGTGAAACCGCTGGCAGTTCCTAGGCGGCACGTCAGGGAAACGTGTCAGACTCTGCGTCTCTGTGCTTCTGCGAGGCATGTGACAGGGTGACACGAAGCTTTTCCAGCAATTTAAAGATAAAAGCCTTAATAGCTGGTCAGTCTTTCACAAAAGCGAGTGACGGACATCTAGCCGAGGGAGCCCTCTGGGAGCTTGCAGCGCATTGAGTGAGTGTGAAGACGGCTGTGGCCTCCAGGAAGCACAGGGTGCAGAAAGGCTGCCTGTCAGACTAACCAAGCCGTCGGGAAGGAGTCACAGATACGCTGCACACAGAAACATGTCAGCGTCCCCTGTGACCTGTACAAACGAGAATTATGGACAGCGTAAACCAGGATGAAATTTAATGCAGAGATTGTGACCATACACCCTCAGGTTGAACAGCAACAATAGCAACTGCTTGGCACACAGTAGCCACTAAATGTTTGCTGGCTGGATTCATGGATGGGATTAATTCGTAGAATACATACAAATGAATTAAAATTGAGCATGAACTCAGTGTACCAGAAATGTGAAGATTCTGGCACATCAACTGCCGTGACCTCTACCCGCGTCCCGAGGCCAGCAGTTAGACCCCGACGGGGACATCTCATCCTGTGCACTGGTCAGACCCTGCCTGCAGGTTCAGGTGTGCTTCTGGGCACCGTGATGAAGAGGGCGTTTGAGAAACGGACTGTGCCTGGAAGCCAGTTATCCAAATGGTGACACTACCTCACACCGCAGTGGCTGGAGTACTTGGGAAGGAGGTTCAGGCAGAGAAGAAGAAGTTGGGTTACCTGGTGGCTGTGTTTAAATACCTGAAGGGTTGTCATGAGAAGCAGAGCTGACCTTGCTCAGGGCGACATGGAGGGCAGGGCTGGGACAATGGAGTGAGTGACAAAGGGCTCAACACAAGGAAGCTATTTCTAATGGTCAGCGTTGACAGCAGTGGAATGTACCGCTAATGAGCTCCCTGTCACCGCGAGCGTGCAAGCAGAGGCTGAGGGGCTGCTTTCTGTGGATGGTATAAGGTGACTCACGTGTGTCCTCCCCAGGGTTTAGAAAGGCAGTCGCGGCAGGCCAGGCATAGCCAGAAGACGGCGCTGTGCCAGCCACGGCAGGCCAACTGCCAAGGCCAGGGCTGGTGCTGCTAACAGCAGGAGGTGGTGGGGTGCCCTGGACAAGAAAGCAGCTGGCAGGGCCTGGCCCCTGGTCTGGAGGGAAGTTGACAAAGCAGCCAGGGCACAGGGAGAAGAAACATGCTCACCTGAGCCACTAGCACACGTGCGAAGCCCTGCAGGTGGCCGGCAGCTGAGCCCAGTGACGGGGAGGGAGGGTCGGGCAGTGACCACACAGCGGCCGCCCAGCTCCAGCCAGCTCTTCTCCCTTTCTCTGTCCCATGTGTCAGGGGCACTGGCGGAACCACGGCCCCTGCGCGTCTCACGTTTCTACTTCGTGCTTGGGGTTTCCACCCCCGTCCCCCCCCACGGAGCCTGTGCACACCCACGCACCCTTCTCTGATGGCGGACACTGCAGGCGGGGGTCTCTCCCTCGCCCTAGGGAACCCGCTGCTCAGAAACGAGCCATACAAGGGCCCACGCGCATCTGCTGCTAAACGACAAAGAGAAGCCCAACCGGCCTTGGATACGGAAAACGTCTTTTTGGTGCCAAATCCCTCTGGTTTCCACAGTGGCTTTTCACCTTCACGCGCCATCACGCAGGCGTTCCTCTGCAGGTCTCTGTGCACGAGCTCAGCTGGGCCACAGCTGGGTGGGGTGCCAGGCTCAGCGTCTGCCGCCTGCGGGCGTGGCCAGTTCCGTCCTCTCGGGTGGCTGCCCCACAGTAGGAAAAGGGACAAGACTAACCAACCACCACACCCAGCCTGCCAGGGCCAAACCCGTGGTCTCTCTCAGTCACACCAGGCGGCCAAGCTTTCGCAGAGATGTCGGGACACTGCTTGGGCACATTTCAGGTTTGTGAAACAGGGACATCCCTTCTGTCCTCCTGCCCAAACCGCCCCCCAACATTGCCACAGGGAAGCTTCTGTCCACAGGCCAACCTGGGACACGCCAGCTTATGGAAGTGGCAGGCAGCTCCGTCCTTCACCTGCGGACTGAGCTTGGCCGTGAACGGGCTACACCAAGCAGAGGGAGTCCAGGACCAGGAGGCTGATGGGGAGGGGCGTGCTGAATTCCCTGGCACACCTTCACCTGCTTGGGCCAGGGGGAGCAGACTGGACTTGCTCTCTCTCTTTCTCTCTCCATCTCCGTCTCTATCTCTACCTCTGGCTTTCTGAGGATGGTTCATTTTATGTGCCAACTAGACTGGGCTAATGGATGCCCAGATAGCTGGTACGACATTATTTCTGGATGTGTCCGTGTGAGTGTTTCTGGAGGAGATGAGCACTGGAATCAGTAGACTGGGTATAGAAGGTCCGTCCTCACCAGTGCGGGTGGGCATCACCAATCCACTGGGGGTGAATAGAACAAAAGGCAGAGGAAAGGTGAACTCTCTCCCTTCTGGAGCAAGGACACCCATCCTCTCCCGCTCTCACACGCGGGAGCTCCCGGTTCTCAGGCCTTTGGACTCTGGGACTTACACCAGCACCCGCCCCACCCCTTCCCATGCTCCAGCCCTTAGATCAGGACTGACTTGCACCACCAGCTTCCAGCTTGCAGAAGGCACGTCTGGAACTTCTCAGCATCCGTAACTGAGTGAGCAAATTCCCACAGTGAACCCCGTCATGTGTCTGCAGATCCATCTCTGTAACACCTATTGGTTCTGTTTCTCTGGAGAACCCTGACTAATTCGTACTAGTCCCCCCACCTTTAATATAAAACCACATGGATTATTCTTCTACAACCACTCTGACTCTTTGGGCCATGTGATGTTTTCAGTGTGTAAATTGTCTGTTTATGATTAAAAGAGGCCACAGTTCACAAGACTTTGCTTGTTACAAAACTCACTTTATTTCACTTTTCGAGGCAGCCAGCAACACCCAAATGAGCAGCAACACGACACCCACTTGTGCCTCACAGAGCGGCACAACCGTTTGTTCCGCCATCCCCCCGATGGCAGAGCCATGTAAACTGGAGCGGGGACCAGAGGGGGGCGGCCCTCGAGAGGGCGCCAGGGCAGGCCTCCAAGGCAAGCTGCCTGCAGACCAGGGTGGGGGCATTAATCAAAATCCAAACTGTCCACACGGCTTCCATCATAACAAGCAATCCCTGACTGCGACACTTGATTCTTGGAGGAAAAAAGAGAGCAAACAAATCACCCAGCTGCAAAACTATACAAATTATTAAGTAAACAGTTTGGAGGATTTCTGCCAACCATCCACTGGGATAAGGAAGAGGGCTGATGGGTCCCAGATTTTTTTTTAAACAGCTAAGTGCTCTCGTATTTGTTTTTGTTGTGAAAATTCAACCAAGGCAAGCAGGCTGTCACTCTGCTTCCTTGTTCAAGGTTGAAACCTTTACTGTTAGGTTATTAAGTATGAAATGTCCCATTTCCTTACGTACTAAGTTTGATAGTTGATATCTCTGATATTTTACTTTAATACTTCTTGTTTTATTTTTATTGTGAGGGTACATCCTCATTCTTTCAAACGCATGTTTTGGCTCGTGATTATCTTTCAAAATTTTTTAGACCAATTTTCGTGAAGCCATGGATAAGTAAAAAATTCATGTTATTTTTTAATGTGAGCTCTGTCGTGGAACCAATGCAGCGCAGACAGCTTGAAATATAAACAGTGCGTTTGGGAAGGATGTGGCTAATGAATGCACAGTCGCTGGTTTGAGAAGTTTCATTTTGATGATTTTAGTCTTGAAAATGAGCCACGTGGGCAACCTGAGACCAAGGTGATAACGATGAGCTGAAAACTGTAGTGGAAGCGAATCCACTTTTCAATCTACATATAAATTAGCCGCAAGGTTTGATATTACTATTCCAACAATATTGGACCATTCGAAACAAATCATTAAGGTAAAGAAGCTGGGTAGATGGTTCTACATGAATCAAACGAGTGTCAGAAGAGAAATTGTCTTGGAGCTTGCCTTTCTTTGCTGTGACGACATAAAGTCCAACTATTTCTACACCGTATTCTTACATGTGATGAAAAGTGGATTCTTTTTGACAATCGCAAGTATTCAGCACAATGGTTGGATGAAGATGAAGTGCCGAAACACAGTCCAAAACCGAATATTCATCAAAAAAAGCTAATGGTGTCTGTTTGGTGGTCCAGCACTGGGTATTATCGGCTACAGCTTCATGAAGCCTGGTCAGTCGATTACAGCGGATGTCTACTGCAGCCAATTGGACGAAATGATGAGGATGCTTGCGATTAAGCAGCCGAGATTGGTCAATAGAGACAGGCCAATCCTCTTGCATGATGACATGTCACAAAAAACAACGCTGCTCAAACTACAGAAGCTGGACTTGGAAACTCTCTGTCATCCACCGTATTCACCAGACCCTGCACCAACTGACTACCACTTCTTCCAGGCTTTGGACCACTTCTCGCAAGGAGAAATATTCAATCCTCAACAAGCTGCGGGAAACGCCTTTCACAATTTCATCACCACTCGTTCTCCAGTCTTCTTTGCTGCTAGCGTAAACCAGCTATGGTCAAGATGGCAAAACTGTGTTAATAGTTTAGGCGCATACTTTGATTTATTGTACTGCTTCTTGTTTGAGATATAATAAACTAAACTTTTGATTCAATGTCAGACATTTCACATTAATGACCTAATATTCCCTATTTCTAGGTTTTACCATATTGCCAGGTGATTGATTGAAACCATTATTAACATTAAATTGGTAGCAATCAAATAATAGCCTGAATGCTGAAGCTTAGTGGGGCCAGCTGCTTAGAGACCCAAAACGCTGGGGTGGGGAGTTAGCTCGTGCTAATAAAAAACACACAAAGTTCGTATAACCAAAGTATCGATCGTTAATTACGTCTGAGCTGTCTCGTGCTCCCACGGGTAGGACTGGCATGTTCTCTTCATCTGGGCTGGCCAAACGCAAACCAGAGGTTGCCTGCCGTGGCAGGATGTAGGACCAGAGGGCTATTCATCTTGGGAGTGCACTGCCCACGGGACAGGCCGTGCGCCCCCTTCTCTTGGGATCTGTGCGTAACAAACTACCTTTCCAACAGCAGTCATCTCCTGGTCTGTTGGCCTGGCCTTACCCACATTAGCAAAGCCTATGTTTTAAAACAAAAGGGTGTGAGCAATTGTGTTCCTGGGAGTCAGGAAAGACAAGCATATTATTTATAATTTCTGTAGGGAAATATCTCTCTAAATGTTCTTTGTGAAAAGACAGTATCTCTGCACTAGAAAAATAGAAAATTCATTCTATGTAGTTTTTTAAATTAAGGCAACACGTTCACAATACCAAGTCAAATCCAGTGTAAGGAGGGGCTTACGGTACAAAGCAACAGTTTCCAACCAGACGCCTCTGTATCTCAAAACCACAAAGGGAGGGTTTTCAGTCCTTCTGCTGGTAATTGTCTGCGGCACATATGCATAACTCTAAATAATGTATTTTATTTCTATTGATCCATTTATCCACATCCTGTCGGGGATGTAGAAGATTTGGTTCCCTGAAAACCAAACCTTTCTTCCCTCTGTTCTTTGAAATGCTTGAAAATTAGATTACTTCTAGTGCTTCTGTTAGTAGTGTCGTAACTTTAATACACTAATTCTTTTTTTCTAGTTCCACCCACTTTCGACAGACTCTTGACACTCCACTTTGTGAAAGGAGGTTATTAGTTTCTCGGCACTTTCTTCCCTTTTCCTCTCCCGTACCCTGTTCTTCAATGCTTCGTAGCCATCCCAGCTTTCGCCAGCTGTTCTCGAACGAGTGCCAATTAATATGGCCCAGCCCACGCCCTCCCGCTCCAATTCCAAGTCCAATGTCAGTGTTTGCCACGGCCAGAAAAGGAGGCCTGAGAGGAGAACCGAGGCCAATTTCCAGGCGTGTCTTTCTCTGTTCTCCTGAGCAGGTCACCCAATTCCTGAAGCCACGGCTGCCCCGTTCAACTTCCTTCACAGATTTAAAACAGGCTGAAGCGGGAACAAAAGAGGCCATGTAGCTAAAACGACGTATACGCCCATGCTGCTGTCTGTGTGGAAGGCAGGGCATTACTCTGCTCTGTCCTTGGAGAAGCATGGTGACAAGCTGGGACTCTCTTGTCCCTGGCCTCAGACAGCACCCTCACTGCGGGGCATGGGTCGATGTCCTCTGTGTTTGGGAAAGGAACATGTCAGATTCATCACACGGCTCATAAACGTGCTTAGTCTCATGTTTCTGGTGTGTGTGTCTGAACCTAAGTTAGTTAGGTTTGTGATTTCTAAAGGGGCAAAGGAGCGATGTCATCATTATCTGTCTCCCTGGAGTAAAATGCTCTAATTTACTGATGATAAAATTCAATCCGTTCTTTTCCTTAATATTCTTGGTGGTCGCATTTCAGTCCCTTTACTGGCTTTGCAGTAAAACCTTGAGTACCCCAGAAGTGATTTTTGTGCGTAGCCTGGGTTTACGCTGGTAACCCCTAGGAAGGGTTATTCGGGCCTGGATCTGTTCCTATACAGCAGCCGCTTCTTTCTGACTCTTCTTTGCCTCTGGGAACTGCTATCTCTTTTTTTGAATTTCAATTCTCCTAACTGGGGAGATTTTTGTTGTTTTTTGCAAATATTCATTGTCAAGAAACAAAGCTAACCAAGGCACCTGACGTCTTACGCTACTGCCCTGTTCAAAGCATGACGGTCTCCGGCAATGACCCCGATGACAAACAGGGGTCATGTTTGTCATGACATGAGCGCCCCTTATGTGACAAGATGCCACGCTGAGGGATTTATACCTGCCAGCTCCTCGAACCTTGAGAACTACCTTGGTTTCCTCATTTCACACGTGAGGACTGAGACTCAGGAAGATTCGACAACTTGAGGCTGACCTGCCCAAGGTCACAGGGCAATTCTGGTGGGACGCACCTTCCCAGCCCCTCCAAGGGGGCCTGTTTCCAGGCCCGCCTGGGCAGAGCCCCTCCATTAGCATAACTTATTTAGTAATACTTGGTTTTGCATAGTTTATTAAAACCGTTCCACCGCAGAGCAAACGGTGGGGGAGACAGGGCTGGCAGTGGACGCGCTCCCAGGACCCATGGACTGCTCTTCGCAAGGGACCACTCTGGCGGATAATCCGATTAGTTCTCTCCTACCTCCTCCTCAGAAACAGCTAAGCCTCACGGCAGGGAGGCACCTGGCCTGTGGCTTTTCCAGGAGTGGGGAGAGGGGAGGTGAGGAGCAGGGAAAAGAACACTTGATTGTTTAAAATATCTCTATTTCTTAACTTTTTAGTTCACTTGGCGACGGTAACACAAAGATCTAGAACGATGCCAAGCAGCATGTGCCACGCAATAGACGGTTCGTCCTCGTGCATTTTCGGATGCCGTGTTCATCCTAATACACTGCATTGCAGGGAATTTCTGAATGACCGTGCTGTAGACTCGCTGCGTGCTTTGATCCAGAAAGGTCCAGGTGCCCCTCTGCACCCCTCTGCAGCAAGGTGTCCCCCGCGTCTCGGCGTCTCCAAAGGTTTCCCTGAAATCCTGCCTTAAACATCCACACGGCCGTGGCCTTCTTCGGCACAGACCTGATTGTTTGTTACTGGAGCTGTCGAAGTCTCGGGCTTGGCTCACCCGTTTACGCTCGGTCGCCTGTCTAAGTCCAGCACAGCCCAGCTCTTGGCTCCCTCCCTCCCCTCACCATCCACGCCTCGCCTCTCCGTGCCGGCTCTTGGGCTCCCGCGCTGCCGGCTGGCTGAGCTGGCACCATCCTCCCCTGCTGGCTCCGGCCCAACACACTTCCAACACAGAAGACTAATTAGTCCAGGGAAGCGGGAAGCAGGTGGCTGTGAATGACAGTCGATCCGCCGGCCGATCTTCCGCTATGACAGATGCAAATGAACATAGCGTGCCCAGCATCATGGGACGTCCTACCTGATTGGCCCCCGGTGTGGGGACGGTGACTCCAGCGCTGACAGACATCGAGGTCAGCTACCTCTCAAGCCAAGAACAACAGGCAAGTCTGTAAACCAGAGCCAGCGAACCCAAACCAGTGGCCACATGTAATCCCGGGGAGCACAGCCAGGGCTCCAGCCTGAGGGCCTGTCTGTCACCGGCTGGCAAGACGCTGAGTCATCTAGTTTCCAGTAATTAGGCATCTTCTGCTCGAGCAAGAAGTAGCCAGATGCATGTCTGGTGAGGTAAGCTGCAACAAAACGCCAGAGACGATCACTGGTTTGCACTGCAACGCCCAGCTCTAAAAGCACCTCTATTTATTCTTTATGTCGTTATGCCTGTTCATTCATTCATTCAAGGGACCTTTTTGAGCTCAGAGGGTGAGGAAAGTACGATGCTGGGTCTCACGTACAGAGGTGGCCCTGGCCATCGAGGACTCAGAGTCCTTGGGGAATGATAGAAACACAGCTCTTGCCATGCACAGATAAAATGCCACGGTTTCCATTGCGCCAGGTGCCACGGGAACACCAGGGGAGGCTCGACGGCTCTGCTTCTGGCCAGACGTGTTCATTCGGGCCCGTCCCTGTCTCTGTGTCGCGTATTCTCTTTACTTCTGGCGGGGCCACATGGCCTCACTTCACCCACACCAGGGACCCTCAAGGAGCCCCAAGGAGACCAAGGTCCTGGCCTGCTTTCCTGTAGCTGGGGGCAGGCCTGTGCATGTCACCTCATGGGCAGACCCGAGAATAGCCTGCCACCCAGCTGCCAGGCTCCCCTCGGGAGAGACTCTGCCCACAGCCTCCCTAGAGCCGGTGGGCCTCAGTCCTGTCTCCAGGGAAGACAATTACTTGAGCAAAACCCCACAATATTAGCAGAGCCTGTGTCCAGAACACTGCAGTAATTTTAACGCACAGGTGTGTAACGTGGCACAGAAAAGCTCTTCTGGGCTGGATTAAAAACACGTTTTGCCGTCTGCTGGAAGACTGTATCCCCAATACTCACATCACTGAAGAGCTGGGCCTCTCGTCATAGGACTGTGACGAAGAAAGCTTTGGGAACTCTTTCAGAGCTGCCAAGGCTCTCGGGGACCAGGTCCTCGGGCAGGTGCATTCCTGGCACAGGCCGCCAGACCTGAAAACAGAGGCAAAAACCAAAGTGTTCTTTCAATTCGCTCACTCAGGAATCAACACAGAAGTCTCTGTGACCGAACGAGCAAGCGATCAGTGCTCAGCAGACACCAGCTGGGTGTCCTCTGATTCGATTCCATCCTGACACTGCCCACCCGGAGGCCTCATCAGGTCCCACGGAGCAAGGGCTCGGTCCCGCAGCACTGCCCCCCTGCAGACGCCGATCTCCAGTTCCAGGGTATCTACCTGCTTCTGACCCGCTGACCACACAACAGCATCCCCACCCTCCTCAGCTCTGCTTGGTTTGCTAGAGCAGCTCAAAGCGCTCAGGAGAACACGGGCATGTCCTGGCTTATTACGCGGGACAGCACAGAGGACACATGAAGAGACGCACAGGAAGGCAGACGTGGGGGATGGGAGCAGGGCTTCCATGCCCTCTGCGGGCGCCAACCCCAGGACCCTCCCTGCGCTCTGCTATCCAGGACTTTAAACACTATCCTTGTGGGGTTTCATGGAGGCTTCGTTACATGTGCATGATTGATTACGCCATTGGCCATCGGTAACCGAGTCTACCTTCAGTCCCTCTCACCTCCCTGGAGGTTGGGGGTGGGGCCGAAACTCTTAACCCTCTCATCCTGCCTTGGTCTTTCTGGGAGCGGCCCATCCTGACGCTGCCCAGGGGGTGCCAGCCGCCAGTAGACTGGTTAGCATGCAGACGACGCTCGCGGCTCCGGGACACCCCCAGGACTCTAGGCGCTGTGTGCCAGGAAGAGGGAGGAAGATCAAACAGTTGCTTCTCTGAGGGTCTCGCTTGCTGGGTGCACACCGCCTAAGTGTGCTGACGGCCACCGAAGCCTAGAGGTTTCACGGTGACTCAGTCGCCAATTGTACTTGCTCAAATTCACGGTTTACTGTGAGGCCTCCACACACCGTCAACCGTGCAATTAATATTCAGCACACGGGCAGCCGTGAAAGGGGGTAACGAGCCATGGCGGTGGCTCAGGAGAGCAAGCGACAGGCTGGCAGATGAGTTGCGGGTCCAAGAGTCCCTTGAGGGGAGTGCCGCCGCTGCCCTCCGGCAGAGCCCCCAGTGGTCCTGGCCAAGTTAGGGAAACCTCAGAGTTCTCACGGGCAGGAAGCCTGTGGCCCCTGGGACCAGCCCTGTCCTTGCTGCTTTCACGATGCTGCCAGGCGTGCGTGCTCATCGTCTCAGCCACACTTCACTTCCTGTTGCTCCTTTCAGGTCTCGGGGGGTGCCAGGCAGCAGGAGGTGTTACCTTATCACCTGGGGCTGTTACAGATGTGCTTATCAATTTGAGGGGTGAACATCTTCACTGTGGGCTCAATGCTACCTGACATGCATGAATCCAGTTTGAGACACTGGGATCCCAAGGCATTATGACAATGCGTTGTTAGGCAATCCCATCCCAGAGCACACTTACACGTGGCCAGACGATAGAGCCTACTGCACGCCTAGGCTGCATGGGACACCCTGGTGCTCCCGGGCCACACACTTGCACAGCATGTCACTGTATGCACACTGTAGGCAACTAGAACACAGTGGTAAGGATTTGTGTATCAAAACATAACTAAACAGAAAAGGTACCATGGAATACGGTATAAAAGATAAAAAATGGTACACTTATATAGGGCAACTCTGTTCTAATCTTGGAGACCGCCGTATATGTGGTCAGTCTGTCATTGACCGAATCATCACTATGTGGCACACAACTGAGTGTTTTTCACAATGTCACAACCCCACATCTAGGCCTTGTGAGTTAATGGTGAACTTGTTTATTTTCTGAGGACAGCGGAATTTCTTCCTGTCGATCATGACAAAGATGGCAGCCGCAAGATGCGAAGGGTGGCCTCAGGGGACAAGACTAGGGACTGATTGGGGGGGCCGGATACACACTGCCGGGGGAGAGCGCGAGGACTCTCCTTCTCCCTGGCGCCGGGCAGGCAGAGGCAGCGGGCCAGTGCGCCCATGGGCGCAGGTGACAGCGCTCCCTGCAGACTCTGAGTTGCTCGGCTGGCTGGTCCGCTCCAAGCCGTGCTTCCCTCTCATGAGCCTCGACGTCCCACACACCACCAGGCGGCTAAACAGCAGAAAGGAGAGCTTTATTGGTGACACAGTTTGCAAACCAGGAAGAGTGGACAGTCTCCAGCGTGGACTGAAGGTGCTCCGTCTTTGAAAAGGGGAAGGGCAGGGTGGGTTTACGCTTCACGGGGTCCGGATTACATGGTAGCGTCCCCCGTATTCGGCAGGTGGCGGGGAAGCTGTACGTATTTATGAGGGCAGTCTGGTGCATGCGCAATGCATAAACACGTACGTAGCGTATGTCCCGTGTTCACGTTGGGGCAGGGTTTAGCATTACAATGAAGTGGCATTTGGCTCTTTACGTCAAAAGGTGACCTACAGGACACGAAGACAGTCTGTGCACAGCCTCTGCAAGCTGGCTGGAACTGGCCTACGGTCTGCAGTTGTTTATCAGGGAAGAGTACTTGTAGGGCCGTCTCTCTCCAATCAGAGCTGTAGGGTCTGGTTGTGAGTCAGAGTTAGGAGGGGTCCAATAATTTGCTTGATAGCGCCTGCTGTTAGGCAGTTTAGCAAGAGTGTGGTTTTTCTTGTAGCCATAGGAATTTAGGAAGTCGCCATGCCAGCAAGGACCCTGGACCCATAGGTAATTTTGTTTCCTTAACCTTAGGGTCTGTCTTAGTTGATGAAGAGGCAGCTTTCTGGTCTCTCAGATCCCAACCTCAAGCTTTCAGGCATCCAGGCTCAGTTTGGCAGAGGGGCACCAGCGACAGATTGACGTCTGTCTTGGGGACACGTAGAGGCCTCTATGTGCCTGCATGTCTCTGCAGGGCCAGCTCCAGCAGGCCACGTCCTTCCGAGGGGCACAGAGGCAGAGGCGGATGCAGGAGGAGCTGCAGGGAGGACACACCAGGGCGCCCGGGATGGCCTGGAGCCGACGGGTGCAGCGCCCCCAGAGGAACACCCCGGGAGGTCCCGGCGCAGCCCTGCACGGGCACAGTAAGGTGGCTCTTCTAGCCTGTCCTCTTGCCCCTGATGTTTGCTCTCCTGATTTCCATCATTTTTAAACAAGCATATGAATATGCTATTTTTGAATATATAATTTTTGAACTATAATAAATTGCACACCAAGTAAAAGCTCCCTTGGATACTACTGTCCTCAGACTCACCGTAATCCTGGCCACCATCCTCAAGTGTTATCAAGTTGATATTTATCCTTTTATACAAATTTTCACATGCAAAAATATGCACTTTTCTTTTCCTAACATATTTAGCACCATATCATACATTTTCTTTAAATTTCTTTTTTCACTTATGCCATA
>RJWJ010004323.1:0-76854 GCA_004363605.1 Indri indri
CTACAGGCATGTGCCACCATGCCCGGCTAATTTTTTCTATATATATTTTTACCTGTCCGATTAATTTCTTTCTATTTTTGGTAGAGACGGGGTCTCGCTCTTGCTCAGGCTGGTCTCGAACTCCTGAGCTCAGAACGATCCGCCCACCTCGGCCTCCCAGAGTGCTAGGATTACAGGCGTGAGCCACCGCGCCCGGCCTATGCTATAATTCTTATACTGAAAAAAGCTATGAACCACATTGTACTATTTCTGTTAATAGAAATTATTTGTCATATCAACTTTAAAATCGTAGAAGACAGATTATGGATGTTCTTGTACTCAAAAAGAAATGCTTCTTTTCAGTCCATCGGCAAGTATTTCCTGAGTGTCTTCTGTGCCTGTCTTATTTTGAGACATAGCTGATTTCTTCTATCTCTGAGGTTCTATGGTTCTGTGATACTAAACGTCTAAGTACAACAGCCACTGTAGCTCAAGACCAAGTCACATCGGTTGCTGTCTACTGGGCATTTCCTAACTATCAAGTTAGTACCTTAGCTCCTGGATTTGAATGTGAAGATTAGTGAGGCACCGAAGGCAGGGACACAATAAGCATTTCAGTCTCTATTACCAGTAGGAAAAAGAAAGGAGCTGCTTAATCTTTCATACATTTTCATGGCTATTATTTTTCTTGAAAATGCTTTCAAACCCCTTTATTTTGCATGGATAGTTCAGGAATCTGTATCCTAACAGCTACCTTTCAGTCTGCACCTAGTATGGGCCAGGCATTGTAAATAGGCACTTACCAAGGCTTATAACAACCCATCTTGCCCTGCGGTCACACAGCTGGTAAGTGGCAGAATGGACTTTAGAACAGAGCTTTCTAATACTTTAAAGCTTGGAGATATTCCTTTACACTGTGTTACCAAAACCTAGATCACAAAGAGGGAGTCCGAGGATAGTGTAGCTGGGTTGCTTACCTTTGTGGTCTACCAGACTTAGACCCTCTCTGCCAAATTAGAAAGGACAAATAAAACATATTCTTTTTAATGCCTCAATATTATCACTTGTTATATGGTACTACAATTAAATGTTTGCCTCTTCACATCCCTCCCCCCAACTCTTTGAGGGCAAGGGACTTTATTTTATTCATCTTTATATTCTCAATGCCTAACACATAGGTACTCTTTAAGTGTTATTGTACTAAATTATTAATGGACCAAAGGAAAAACTGGTTATAGTAATGGAAAACAAAACATTTTCTTATGCTTTTCTTGTAGTACTAGATGTCCATTCTTCACAAAAGCAGTTTTCTGATTGCTTTGCCGTTTTAACTTTCCCAGATTGTTTGATATGCTGAACCCAGTTCTTACTGTTTTGGCCTGTGCTTAATTGAGCTCAACAAAGTGATCAGAAGTCTCAGTCTGGAGCTCACTTATCTGTGCCTATAATTTAATCAGAGATGTATATAGCCCAAATTTAGTAGCATGTGCATATTATTAAGAATCTTCGTATTTTGCTTATTTACTGTCATAATAGCAGAATAAAATTTTTTGTTGAAAGCTTATTATGTCAGAGAAAAGATTATTTCAAGATTATTCAGTTTTCCTTTTGAAAGGTACTATGGAGTACCCCTAGCCTGACGATCCTCTTCTGATACTCTTTTATCATCTCCTTTTTCACATTCAGTTTAGAGTTAAAGTGGGAATTTTTTTAAGCGTGTTTTCCTGGCATCTCATGTTTAACAGTGTCAGGGGTTTGTGTCCCTGGAACGAAAACTGTTTCTCCAGAGCCTTTTTTCTCTCAGTTTCCAGTGAAAAGAGGGGCGAGGCGAGCCAGTCGCTTACCACAAAGCAGTGCCACCACAAAGGAAAGATTAAGGGTTTAGAGAAAGGTCAATGTGGGTTTTTCTCTAACTAAACACTTTCCTAAAGTTTCCTTGTGGAAAAATAATGAAGTCATCTCAGAGTTTTTAAAGAATTTTTATTTCTTTTTCACCGTCTGCATTCGCTTGTCTTCTCAGCATGGATGTTTAATCTTCCTAGGCTTTGTGAATTGGCCCAAATGAATAAGTGGTGAGCTGTCTCTCTAGGAGCTAGAGGCTTATTCTAAGGGCCTAATCACTGAGTAAACACATCTTTGCCCTCCCTCTCACAACTGCGATATAATAGTCGAGATTCTAGCACAGTAACCTGGATATTGCAGGGACCAGTGCTTTGAAATGCAGAATGGTTGATCCTCCAAAACAGTGCCTGATCTTCGCCTGCCTCTTTCTTCTTTTTTAAATTAAATATTGCCAAAGAGATGCTGTTTTATTGCTTGATATTGTGCATTAGTGCCCTGGATTTCCAAGTTTAGTTTCAGTCAACACTGTGGGCTGCACTTATAGGGAACTCTGCGTGTTGGGTTTCTTAGTAGCCTCTTTAGCACATGTGTGTTTGGTTTGGAAGAACGTTTAAATTAAATCAGTGAGATAGCAATGTAAATCACTAATCTCTTTCCCAAAGTCTAAATGTTCCATTGCAGTGTTCTTGAAAGAAATATGCATTTTAAAGATTTAGCCATTGACATTGTTTGGTTAGAAATGTGCTGATTTAAAAGTGGACAGCTCTCTTGTTCCCAGTGTCTCATTAAATGTAGTTGCTGAGATACGATCAAGCCGAATTAGAGGTTGACATCCCTCTGTCTATTCAGCTAGAGAGCTCCTAAGAAGAGGAGCTGTGAATTTGTTAGTGGTGCCAGGTTCATGTTCCTTTTCCTAAAGCAGCAGAATTCTTGATTCATTTAGCTTTAGCATTGCTGCTCCCATTGGGTGTCTTTTTTGCCAGGGAGCTGTGGTTGGTATCAGCTTCCAAGTTTTTTTTTTCTTAATCAAACAGGCTGAGACCTATGCAAGTTTAACAGTGTAAAGAAGACTGGAAGAGACCACATCCTCGCCCTTGAGAGACTTAATCTAGAGAGGAAAGTGGTAAACAATTATGGGAAGAGAAAGAGGCCAGGGAATGGAAGCTCTTAACTTTGCCTGAGGGAATCAGGGAAGGTTTCATAGAGGCATTTGATTTGAGCCTTAAAGCTGCAATCCCCAACTCTTGGGCTGCAGACCAGCACTGGTCCATGGTCTGTTAGGAATCTGGCTGCCCAGTGGGAGGTGAGCAGCAGGCAAGCAAGTGAAGTTTCATCTATATTTATAGCCACTCCCCATCTGTATTTACAGCTGCTCCCCATCGCTTACATCACCGTATAAGCTCCACTTCCTGTCAGATTAGCTGTGACGTTAGATTCTCATAGGAATGCAAACCCTACTGTAAACCGCGCAGGCGAGGGATCTAGGTTGCACACTCCTTATGAGACTTTAATGCCTGATGGTCTGAGATAGAGCTGTGGTGGTGATGCTAGCGCTGGAGAGTGGCTGCAAATACAGATTTATCATTAGTACAAAGGTTTGACTGCACAATAAATGTAATGCACTTGAATCATCCCAAACCATCCCTTCCCCACCCCGGTCTGTGGAAAAATTGTCTTCCGTGAAACCGGTCCCTGGTTCCAAAAAGGTTGCCTTAAATGGTGAGTAGGAATTTACTGGATAAGTATCTGTTAAACAATGTATCTATTTACAAACTTCCTAGAAGCCTGCTACTGTTCTCTGCAGACATCAACATGGATGAAGAAACCCTGAGTCTTTCTTGTTCACCATTTTATGGCTAATGCTTCCTGCTGGGCCTGACACAAAGAATACTTCAACAAATGCTTATGGAATGAATGAATAAATGAATTAACACATAGAAGCAGGATAGGATCAACTGAACTACTTATACCCAAGAGTCCTGTCCTTATTCCCGTTACATGCTGTGTCTAAGTCCTGGAAACAATGATGTTATAAGCAATCTGGCATCTTCATGTTATGTGAGTGCTCCCACAAGCCTTGACTACAGTGTGGTTGTTTTCCCTCTATTACTGTAGTATCAGAGAAAGAACATTTAGGCTTAGAGTCAGACAATCTGGTATCCAATCTCAGCTGTATTACTTACTAGCTAGCTGTGAAATTTGGGACAAGTCAGTTTTCTAAACCTCAGTTTCCCCATATGCTAATGAGGTTAGGAATGTCTATTTTACAGGTTTATTCCTAAGATTAAAGTAGATAATGGTCATAAAACTATGTGTCTCCTATTCAGAGTTGAAGCTTTTAGAATCTTAGTCTACCTATCTAACTCTGGCTACCCTCATTTAGTACAAAATTTACATTGGAAGAAAATATTTTAATAATTGCTTTATTATTACCATTATTATTTTTATTTGGATTCTTTATCAAGATAATCCCAAGCGTCAGACTTCATTAGCCTTTCATCAGCATGAACCTTATATTTTTCTATAAGTATCCTTTTGTTTAGAATCCCACACAGCAAATTTTCATTTACTATCGTATCCTTATTTAGTAAGAAGGAAAAGATCATAAGATTCCTTGAAATTTTCCTGTGGTAGAATTTCACAGATTGGTTTGTATGTTGTCTTTACCATAAAATTTTATCTTTCCTTTTTCTGGTAATTGTGACTATTCTTAAATTCAGCTGTTCTATAAGGTAGCACCAAGAAGTTGGTCAACAATTTAGGCTTTTTCATCCTCATAGACATTGTTGTTGAAGCTAACATATTGCAAATTATAAGCAGAGCTACTTAACGCCCATTGTTCTTGTTATACCTATTTCCTTGTTCAATTTCAGTTTTTAGTTTCAATTATTTTATTGACTATCCTACTATGATAGATGATACTTTTAAGAGAGCAAGTGTCATTTCTTAAAGGCAAGTTTTACTGTGGCAAAAAGGAAAGAATAATTTTCCATCTGAGAAACCACATTGGACATATTCTGAAATATAAACTAGAAAGAATTCATGTGAACTGAATTTTTATCATCTTTTCAAGTGGCAATTAGATATTACATTCTCTTAAATAAGGACATTAATATAGGAACATGTTACCTGTGGAACTAAAACAAAACTTCATTTCAGACCTTTTCGTTTCAAGTAGAAGAGACTATTCAGTGTTCAGATTAAACCATAAAAAATATGTAAGAGGGATTTTATGCCATCCCATCTTAACGAGTATTTTTTCTCTGTATAGTTTGAACAGTTCAAAGTTAATATTTCCCTTTACACACAAAGCACATATTAAATAAGAATGGTAATTCCATTTGATTTAAGGAAAATGCAGTTTTGTTGGAATTTCTGCTTGAGATAGGTTTGCACATGTTAACAGGTATCTACAGTAGTAGTCTGTAAACTGGATATAATCATCCTAGCCTTTTAAAAGTAGAAGTAAGCAAAATTTATTGAGATAAAGTCAGATGCTTTAGGAACTCCAAATGTAAGGTACTCTTTTAGGGAATAGCATTTAATTTTTGTCTTTTTTATTCATGTAGACTGATTATGCCTCTCCAAAATGCAAGATGTCTTATTACATCAGTGGATGTTTTAATTGATCAGTCTTTTCTCCTCTTTTCAGAGAAAGCTTCTTGCTATCTACCTCCACCATGATGAAAGTGTATTAACCAACGTGTTCTGCTCACAAATGCTTTGTGCTGAATCCATTGTTTCTTATCTGAGTCAAAATTTTATAACCTGGGCTTGGGATCTGACAAAGGATGCCAACAGAGCAAGGTAATACTGTTGTTCACAAGTTATAGGTTGGGCTTCTATTTAAAAAAAAAAGTCATCATGTGTTTGATTTCCTTCATCATAAACATTTTTTATCCTCAGCACTAAATTCTCTACCGTTATATTTCATTAGATGGAAGCTATTTGTTGTGGCTGACACATACAGTTATTTATAATTGTGAAAATATACCTTAACTTATAAAAGACTCTTCTTAAATTCAAGAGTAACCTATAAAGAAAAATTAATTTCTCATTTTTTTTGCAATATGATACAGTATAATTCTAATATGTTATTGAACCTTAAGAAAATCAGTCTTTTTAATAATATTCAGAAAAGGCAAAGCAAGTCTAATATATAATCCTAGTCGTAAGTTTATTTTTAATAACTTCAGTAAAGAAGGCAGGACATTCTGGACCAGTCCATTGGAGTTGGTAATAGCTTAACTCTAGCATATGCTAATTGATGTGATCGCTTTATTGCACACATTCTTTTGCACACAGCCAGCAATACATCCATATTCTCAATAGGAAAAAAAAATCTCTTTCCTAGCTGTCAGGATAAGTTTACTTCATTTGTTTATCATAATATCTGTAAGTAATGAATAATTCTTCATATTTTGCCCATTTGAGTTTCCCATCTGAAATATATTTCATCATGTTTAATTACACATGTGACCATAACAGCCCATGATGCTACTTTGGGTGTGTTAACACAATCATAATCACAGGCCGCTGGCTTATGAACAGGGAGATTAAATTAATTCATTTCAAGGCAGGCCTATTATAGCTAACCTTATTTAAGCAATTATAGAACAATTAGGACTCATCTGATTTGTCTTTTTATTATTGTATGGCTCATTGAATTTTTGGTCATCATTCAGATTTTGTTTTATTTAATCCAAATCTGTAAAGAAAGATGGTTCTTCCCCTTAAATGTGAGGCAAAAGAATGTTGAAGCAATTTCTTCACCTAATACTTCATTTCTTTAAGCAAATGGTTAGGACATTTCATAGGATGACTTCGTTCTGCCTTGGAAGTGTTCCCTGTTATACATAAATAAAGAACTTTTAGCACCTGTATTTGTTTAAATTAAATCAGGTTATTATTCACACTCAGTTAAAGGTGATGAAAAGCAGTGCCAAAAACAGATAAAAATGCCACATCGAAGGTCTTTCATGAGGCAAAATACATAGACTGGAGACTTGGCTAAATCTTTTGCCATTCACTGGCAGTAAGGAATCTCCTCCTTTTCTTTTATCCACAACTTGATGGAGAAGGAAACACTATTTCTAAACCATCTGTAGTGGCTAAGTTCAGTGGGCTACCTGCTGTTATTTTGTTCTATCCTCCGTTTAATTCCTTAGTTCCTTTTATTTTACAATGACAAAAAATTGCAGTGTAGTTTCTTTTGAAAAACAGTGTTTGAGGGTTTTTTTTTATGACTGGCAATCAACAGCCATGTAATTGCTTTGTTGTGTTTTACTAAAGAAGTCTGTTAAGTAGCACAACTTTGATACACTAGTAATAAGAGTTTGCAGGTTACAGAGACACCTGTGGTGACCAAAGCGACAGAAGCTGCTTATTAGAAAGAGCCAGTACAGCTGTGTCCTATTAACTCCTTATGACACTTTTCTAAAAACACTAAATAAAGGCCTTGTTTAATGCTTTAGAGCTATTTCTTGATGGATTGCAGCACCAACTATGAAGTATGATAGGATATTTCAATCTATATTTTTAAAAATGTGGTATCCCATTGTTAAGTATTGTCATAAAAATAAAAAGTGATATTAAAGACTAAAAATAGAAACATCTAGGAATTCAGTTTTTTAAACATGTATAAGAGCCACACACAGGGAAATGGAATGATTTCTGAAATTTAATATACTTGGCATCCTTATTGAAAATCTAATTCTGTCTGTATTACAAATTTAAAACTATTTTAAGTTAAGGTATTAACTTTCTCTATATTAAAGTAACAAATAAAAGTACATAGTTACTTTTGATGTCCAGTTCCATCATTATTACTATTAAGAAAAATGGGAAAATACACATTTTACAAACACAAGATGAAAATTCATTAGAATGGCATATTCCCAAAAAAGAGTAAAAGTAGATTTCCTTTGATATATAAAACCATAGATAATTAGGCTGATTTATTGCCGCCCCAAAATGGTTTAGGTTAGACACAATTTTCTTACCACCTATCATAGATTCATCTAAATAAAATTGTGTAATTGGATTTCCTCCTGTATGATCTTTCTTGGATTTTTACACCACCTTTATCCAAAGGTGTTTATCATGAAAATTGATTGCATCATCCATTAGATGCTTATATTAATAACTTTGAGTTACAAAACCTCAGACTTTCACTCAGTTCAATAGAAGGCTGCTTGCACTAATATTTATTAATCTGTGGGGTATGTATCAGAAGTGTTATGTGATATTTGCATATTACTAGAGAGCTGAGATGGGTCATATTAATATATGGAAATACAGAAGAGATTTCTAGGCATCACAAGTAAAATTGTTGTGGGTTTCCTTTTAACGGTGATTTCTTTAAAACAGATATAAGTTTCAAAATGAATTCCTGGTGGATAGCTTATCTGATCCCATATCTGATTATCCAACTTCAAATTAGTCATATAAATTTAGAGAATCCTGGGCCTGTTAGCGATTTGGTCTGGGTGGTTCCTTAGTGGTTCTTTAGGACTACCACCTGATGTTATAGCTGGGGATATCAATGTCCAAGATGGGAAAGGACTTGCCAAGCAAATTTAATACTCTTGCTTAAGGATACTCTGATTAAGCCTATAAAAACATTAGTCCTTCAATCACAATTTACTGGGACTCTCTCGTATAGAAGTGAAGGATATTAAACTAAGTGAATGCTTTGGTAAAGTTACCAGAATATGAATATCACTTGCTATTATAAATTAAATTTCCTGATTTCTCTAACAAACTGGAATAAAAAAGAAACAGATTTCTATAAAATGTCATAACCCCTGTGATTGTTGGTGATTTAGATTTCACACCTCTAAAATGACTCTAATAACTTTCTTCCTGAATTGAATACTTAAATTGACCAACCCATATCTATATAAAAACATTGGAATAGTTTCTAGGTTGGTCTTAGAACATTCCAAATATGACCTGAGTCACCAAACTTTAGCAGTAATGATTAATGCCTGTCTTTCCCCCTACTAAATTGTGATCTCCTAGAAGAGTTTATTCATTTTATTTGTCTCATTAAACAAAGCACTTTAAAAAATTCTAAGGAAAAAAACCCCAGTAAGCATTTAGCAAATAAATATATGCATCCAATTCCATCTAAGAATTTTGCTTATAATGTCAATATTACCTACTAAGTGGGCATTTTTTTCTTGAAAAATTCTGTACAGTCTTGGCTGCCATGTCTTGTTGGATTTCAGGGCCATTCTTTCTTAAAGCAGTAGACAGAAAGCCCCTAGTAGTCTTGAGGTTCCAGAGGGTATGATTTTTTTTAATTAAAAACAATTTTATTTTAGAGTTGAGGTCTTTCCATGTTGCCCAAGCTGGAATGCAGTGGCTATCAGAGGCTCAGTCATGGCACACTGCTGCCTTGAACTCCTGGCCTCAAGCAGTCCTCCCGTCTCTGCCTCCCTGGTAGTTGGTGCCCACTACCGTGCCAGGCTGTAATTTCTTAAACATCCATTTGACAGTGATCCTGATAGAAATAGTAGGATATACCAGTAAATGGAAGAGCTAAAAACAGAGAGGAAATAGTAAAAAAGGAGATCCTGCAAATCTCTTGGTATCCCTGGAGGATTGGTTCCAGGACCTCCCATGGATACCAAAATCTGTGGATGCTCAAGTCCCTGATAGAAAATGGCATAATATTTGCATATAGTCTAGACACATCCTCCCATATACTTTAAATCATCTCTAGATTACTTATAATACCTAATACAATTTAAATGCTATGTAAATAGTTGTTATACTGTATTGTTTAGGTAATAATGACAAGAAAAAATTCTGAACATGTTCAGTACAGATGCAATTTTTCAAAGATAGTTTTGATCCTCTTTTAGTTGAATCAACAGGTACAGAACCCACAGATATGAAAGACCAACTGTATTCCTTCATGTTTATTCATTGAATAAATACTTAATGAATATTTCATATGAACCAGGAATGGCGCTATGCTCTGAGGATGAAATGTTGAACAAGACACAATCCTAACCCTCAAAACACTCATAGTCTAGTAGGCAAGGCAGACATAAGTGCTTATATATAATATGAGGTATGTACTTTAGCAGTACAGATGAACTTCATATTGAGTTGCTATACCTGAGGGGGTTTGGAGAAGGACTTAGATGACAAACAGATGAAATTAGAATTTCACTCTTTCTATTCAGAGATTTTTATATTACTGTGATAAAATTCCTAGTCTATTGGATTGCAGATTTTGCTACTTTTTACTAAATAGTATTAGTATTTAAAACCTCATAACTAGGTATCTGGAATGAAGGGTCAGTGGTTGAGATAATTGTGGAAGGGAAAAAGAATAGAGGGAGCTGGCCAGCTAATGTAATCCTGTATGGTCTGAACCAGATTGAGAATTAAGGTCAACCAACGGGGATGGACAAGTCCAAAGAAGTTGTTTTATTAATGATTCACTTTGGCGGTTTCCCAGTAGTGGCGTATGCTTACAAGCAGACAGTGAAACAGAGATCAGATATTCTTTTGGATGTGTAACATGTGGAAAACCATCATGGATTTAACTAATACAATAAAAATATTTTTGAGTACAATATGTTCTTAGTGAATGAGTGCTTAGCTATGAAAGAATAATTTTTTAAAACTCAGGACAGATATCACCTCTAGAAGGCCTTGCCTATACCCCATCCTTCCCTTGCCACAGTCTGGGTTAAAATGCACATTCTGTGTGCTCCCATAATGTCCCTATACTACCTTGTAATAATAGCACTTATTACATCATATAGTTATTGTCTGTCTCCCTGCTAGGTTATCAGCTCCCTGAGGGAGCTATGTCTGTAATCTCATTGCTTTACACAAGTGCCTTTTAAAAAGTAAGTACTATATTGATAATAAACACATAATCTCTAATAGGCTTATTGAAAAATAATGAATAAGAGAGAAACAGTTTGGGTAATGGCAAGAGCATTGGAAATATCACTCCATCCCTCTAATTGTGTGATCTTCCCCTGTAGCCACTAATGGGACTAATAAAGCTGAAACCTTCATTCTCCTTGCAGAATGAACTAAAATGTCCAGACTGGGTACTTTGTCTTCTGCTGGCCCCGTAGGGCCCCAGAATATCATGGCCTACGCTCATGTGCCCCAGGGGCCCCAGGCCTTCTGGCAAGGAGCTTGAATTCCAACCCAGATGAGTTCATCCAGTGGTTCCATAGTTTCTTTCCCAGATTTCACCAAGTCTCTATGATATCCCAGAAGAAATTGGCCTCCCAGATCGGTCCATTCTGGGGTGGTACTGAGCTTTCTGCAATAGTGGTGACATTGATTGAAGTAAACATGTCCATGGGACCAGAATGCTAGACTGACTGCATGGTGAGAGATGCCAAGCAGTCAAGGCATGTTCCATTTGGACACCATTAGAATTAACCATAAATATTACTATATGAAGCATCAATGCAATTAAGTGGTAATTTCTCTCTATTAAAGCTATGTGGACATGTACTGGATGTATGGGAACATTGGCACAAGTACCCTCCATGCTGAGCTGTGGGTTCTTGGCTGAAGTGGCTTCATAAAGAAAAGCCACATCACATATATGGCACAGTAAACCACTAGTATTAAACAGTAATAGGTTAGTGGGCATCTCTTGTTCTGACCAGGAGGGCCCACAAGGCTAATACAGGTGCTGATTTAGATTATGTAATTCTAGAAAATTTAGAATCAGACATTGAATTTGACTAAGATAATGCCAACTGGATAATCAGCCAGCTGTGAGTGCTGAGGAATGAGTTGCTTATTTGTAAGTTGCTGAGGTGAAAATGTTTTGCTCATCAGCGTTCATGCTGCTAAGCGTTAAATCAGGCATTGCACATTATTTCTAAGCAGTGTTCAGAGAAGCTGTAATCAGTGCCCTAGGAATTGCTGGTGCCTGGGTTACACAGTTGCATGTAACATGTACATAGCATTGCATTAAATTTTGTACACACAGTACCAGTGTTCACAGACAGAATTCTATTTCCTGTCAACTTTTGAACTTAATGCCCTTGGGTGCAGTATTTCAGGTCACTACAAACTTCCGCTGCTGTGCTGACAGGTACTTGTTAGCCTTATTAGTCAAGTGATAGTTTTCCACATTACTTAATCTTTGGCAAGAGTTAATTGACTTAAAGCACTTGTTATCAGTAGGCTGTCTTCACCTGTACTTTCCATCTCAGTAATTAGCCATATTCACAGTGGCTTACCCTTAATTCCAAAGTACTCAGTGATTCATGCCTGGCTGAAGCCTAACTGACTATGCTACTCTAACCCTACAGTTCCCTTTGATCCAGCAAACATAGCCCAGGTATGGGGTCTGCATCAGAGACACAAGGAGTGTTAATTTCTAGCTGCTACCTAAGAACAAATATGGATTCTGCAGAGGTAACTGATAAAAAAGATGAACATGTTGTTGTCAGGGGTACTAAGACTTCCAGAGAGCCTTCATGCCAGATTTCCATATAATTTTCCCCAGACTTCTTTATTCCCTTTGTGTAACGTTTTCCTTCCAGTACTTTTAAAGGAAGTGTATTGCCATCCTAAACATCCCAGGTCAAGAGCTTAATTAATGCTTTAAAATAAAGGTTCCAAAAACACCAGGAGAGTTTGTCATTTTCTCCCTGGTTTGTTTTGTGAAGAGGGAGGAGAGAAGGTGAGGAGGAACCCCTCCTGTTCCATGATTACATCCTACCCACTCATTTTCTCCTTTTCTCCTCTGCTTTTGATTTTTAGTGGCGGTCTTAACAGAATGTCAAGATCAATTTGCAGCATGGTTTAACTCAAGGTTTGTGTTCTGCCAGAAGCAATTGTCCCTGCAAACAATGCCATGTGTTCTTGTAACTTCAGAAGCTTTTAGAGGGATCATGGCAAGGGCAGCATCTAATGACTTTATTAGTGTAGGGTTTCAAAATGGGCTCAGTAATTGTTCATATCTCTTTGTCAGCAAGTCATAATTACTGCTCAGCATTGTCCAAGGGTGCACTTGTGAATAGTTTCCTAATAGTATTGAAAGGAAGGGAAAGGGGGAACGGATGAAAAGTGATGGCCTCTTACGATTGAGAACAAGCCAGTCTCTATGTAGATGATGGCCAAACTGTTCATAATACATTTTTCACTCTTTTAAAAATAGATTATCCTTTTAAAAATGTCCTTTGAGATAATTTAAAATTACCACTTTACAAGCCTTTTTTACTCTGATTTGAATACTTCCCACACTTCTATCTAGCACTGCAATTACAACTGCCTGGGAGCGTACGCATTGTATCCGAATCAAAGCATTTGTGTTAGAAAAAAAAAAAGCCTATTTTTTCCTCTACATTAATCTAATTAATGCTATTCAGGAAATGTGCATTTAACTCAGATACAGTTGTCAGTAAACAGTCTGTATGAAAGCTGTTGTTAGAAAAGAACAATACAAAGGTGATAGTATTGAGAAGCCAGTCCAAAACAACATTGTAAGTTTTTATCAAATCCTATTCTTCTCATGCATTAGATCTTTCTTCTTAGTCTACTGTTAGTTTATGGGTGTTTTTCTTGGTCTTTCTCCTAATCACTCTATGCTTTGAATATTCTAGATATCTTGATTATGGGTCACAAAATTAAAAGATTCATCACCACCTTAAGATACATGAAGTTTGATCTTAATTCCAAGCCTTTGCCCCTTTTTGATCTGTTCCTGAATCCTTTCTCATTCTGTGAACCCTCTGTGGTGTACTCATGTATAATTATGTGCAAATATTCCCTCCTAACAGCTGGTTATCCTTGTATTTTAGGGCTGCCATCCCCAACCTCCCAGGCCACGGACCACTACCGGTCCATCGCCTGTTAGGGACCAGGTTGCAGAGCTCCATCACCTCCCTTCCCCCACCCCTCCGTGAAAAAATTGTCTTCCATGAAACTTGGGGGTTGGGGGGCATGCACACAGCAGGAGGTGAGCAAGAGAAACTTTACCTGCATTTATAGCCGTTCCCCATCGCTCACATAACGGCCTGAGCTCTGCCCTCCCCCTGACTCTGTGGAAAAATTGTCTTCCATCAAACCAGTACCTGGTGCCAAAAAGGTTGGGGACCGCTGTTTTAGGGCATGCAAGTTGAAATAAATATGGCTGCCAGAGGTGCTTGGTCTAGTTTTTATATATATTAGAAAACATAAGTTATCTAATGAAACAAATTCTAAAAATAAGACATTTATTAAGTGAAATATCTGAAATGTATATACCCCATCATGTCTTTTGCTTTTCTTCTTACCTGAAATTGAAAAGGTCACAAAAGATTTGTTTTCTTAACTGCTCTCTCATTGTTAATAACTTTTATATTTGTGGTTGTTTCTGAAAAATTGTTACTTACATATACCATTTAAATTGATAGCACATTTCTCCTCTTCCATAAATATTGGAAGTAAAGCAGAGAAATTCTGAAAGAAAGCTCAGTCATATAAAACCACATGTGTAAACTGGTTCTTCTGACATATCTTACAGTTTTTGCCAATCAGTCAGCATAAACACTCAAAGAGATTTTAGTGCTCAACAATCTTAATGGTCTAACCTGCCAAATATACCACAAAAAACCTGAAATTTCCTATTAATCTGCAATTGTGGAGAAAGGTGGAATACTGTTTCTTAAGTGTTTGGGTAATTCATTAGTGAATAGAGTTGGTGTCCTTTCCTTAAGCATATACTTTTATCTCGTCACTCGATAGCATTAGAGTAATAGAGAAGAGTGATGGATAGTTTTGTATTACTCACAAGTCCTTTATTTAACTATAGCAATTTTTAGAAAGCTATCTGTCAGTTTATCTACTGTTGGCTAACTCAGTCTGTAGCTACAGCCACCAATTTAAAAAATTCTAAATTGGTTCCTTTCATGTACCTTTCTTTTCCTCAACACATGATCAGCACCAAGAAAGTTTTCTTTAATATATACTTTTCCACACACCTCAACTAAGGAAGGAATGAGGCAAGGTTACATGAAAAATAAAGAAACTTTGATTGCCATACCTCTATCTGAAAAATTATGTTGCCCAGTCCCAGCAGTAAATGAGGTATTGGAGTCTCTGAGCAGCTCTCAAATAAATTACTCAACCTCAGCAACAAAAATTTATTATGTGGCTATTATGAAAGCTATGTATTAACTTATTAGTTCTTAAAGCCAGCCGATACACATTTACATATGTCAGTTGCTGGTCTTTAAAAAACTATGATTTTTTTAATACTAATACAACTATTTTTTCATTGTTTATGCCATCAGACATCAATCATAAAATGTAGAGCAATTAAGAAGTGAGGCTCAGTCAGGCTGGAAATATGAAAAATAAGGTGGTTAAGAAAGTAGTGTGACGTCTCTGGATCTTTCTTTTACATCTCTGAAAATAAGAGCCTCACCTATTTGACCTGAGACCTTTGACCTTTATCTCTAATATTCTGACTTGGACACAGTTGTTTTCCATAGAAAAATATGAGGTAAGCAGGATTACATTTTTAAAATAAATGTTGGTGAAGTTCGTAAGTATATTAGATTATAGTATGAGCATGCTGCCTTTACCAGCTTGTGATAATCTAGTCTGAGTGATTGTAGTAGGATGTAATGAAGGAAGCCAGTCATTTGCTTCCTCTTACCCTTCAAGGCAGCTTCCTTTCACTTCAAACTGTCTTCCAAGCTAATGTTATTTGTGACAAGGAACATCTATTGAAAGAGTATCAGTAACTAAGGGCAATACTGTCACGACTGATTTTTTAAAAATGAAAACGTATCGTAACAACTACAGCCATTAATTAAGCACCTACTGACATTATAGTGCCAGACACTATATACATGAGCTAATTTAATCTTCACTTTATGTACATTACCTCATTTAATCTTTACCACAGTTCTCCGAGGTAAACAGCAAAGGTCCTGTTCACATATGAGGAAACTATTTTTGTCTCAGAGAGGTTCTGTGACTTACCAAAAGCTGTGTCAAATGGCTGTACCAGATATAAATCCCAACTCTACCTGTGCTTTTCTGCTACATAATGTTTCTTGTTCCATAATCTTGCCATGTTGAATGATTCAACAACAAAAATGTACTGAATAATTATTGTGTAGAAAGTTCCATGGCTGTATCAAAAAAGTATAAGATGTGGACCAATTGCTCAAGGAACAAATAAACATGAAATTCACCAAACCTTAGAGTTGGGGATAAGACAAATCCTTAGCAGTACAACTTGCGGGCATACAGGCCTTTTTTCCTGTGATATGCTTAACTGACGTTCCAGCCTCTTCCTGGATACTGCTAGGACAGGGAAATGAAAGCTTCAAGAGAGCATTTTTTGAGCTGCTCTAAAAACTGGAAGGATCTTTTCTACAGTGCTTCTTCTATAAAGAGCTTCCACAACTTTCTCCTTTTTGGTTCTCATTTTGCAATTACCTCAAATAAGCATAACTTCTCTTCTGCATTACAGCCTGTTATCAGTTTAACCATAGCTCTCATTTACCTCATTTTCCCTGCTGTTTCTTACCTTTCCCCTGTTCCTTATATGGTAGTGTATCTAGATCCAGCCCCTTCCAAAGGTCCCATAGTGCTCCAGAGGAGGTTTGTCTGGTGCAATGCACAATTCTATTCTGAAATTTTATTATTGGTTTCTGTTGTCAGAAGCTAGAGAGTCAACTGAAACCTCCCTACTTGTTTTCCCACAAGTTGATATTTCTGTTCTTTTCTACTAACACAAGTCATTGACAAGATCTTTGGGGGTTCAGATTCTATCCGTTAACTTCCAAATCTTATCACTCACAAATAAGACCTTAACTGCTTGTCATCTCTATTCCTATCATTGTTTTTGATAATTCTCTCAGTTCCTAGATGTGTCCAACTCCGGAAAATTTTTTTTCTTCCCCCTACTTACCGCACACTTAGTTGTGGTCATCAGTAGAAACTGTGTCATGTCATATATTTCGATTACAAACATCTGGCTCTGACCACCACTTCCTACTACTCCCACTCATTTCTTCAAGCATCATTAGTGCTAAAGTTTTTTTCCTCATGCCTTCCAGTCTATTGACCTTTCTCTCACTCCATCTACCCTTTCCTGTCTCCAATTCTCATTTCCCTCCTTGTCCTATTTAGATTTTGATGTTCATCATTATAATCTTCTTGTTATATTTTAAACTCCCTCTGTTGCACTCACTTTGTTTGATCCACCTATTCACCTTCTGTATGCCTGTACCCTTACAGTTGAACACTGCTGGAGAAAATCACACTGACTTTTTTTTTTTTTTAAATAAACACAAACTTTAAATGAGCACATAGTAATGCTGGGCAAGCCTACTGGGATTCCCTAGTTAGTTCTCTTTGCCTGGGTGAGATGTCTGTTTCATACTACTTCTCATACACCAAGCATGTCATACCCCTCACTCTTCCCCTTCCCAGCTGCCCTCATTAGTTGCTTGAGAAAACAGAAGTCATCAGAAAGACTGAAATGAACCCATTTTTCTGTCCTTTAAGTCTCAGTTTAAATGTCCCTTCTTCAAAAAGGTCTGATGAATCTTTCTAGAGAAGGCTCCTCCACCATCATCATTCTCTTTAGTAACACCCTCCTAGAACTTTCCATAATAAGCCATTACTTTTGCTTGCTGTAAGTTTTATTATTCTGTGCTGTTGGTCCACTAGAATATAAACTTCATAAGGATAAGAATGTATCAATATTTTTCACTTTTGTTTCTTACTACAATGCTCAATAATTATTTGTTGGATGTTATAAAAATGCAAAGCATCATAATGGTCAAGAATATGAATGAGCTTTGGATTTGGTCAGACCGGGATTGGAATTCTAGTTATGCCACAAACTATGACACTAGGCCATATTGTGACTGTGGGTGAGTTGCTTAAACCCTCCAAGTTACAGTTTCCATATTGTAAAATACTGAAGGATCCCTTGAAACACCTTATCAATATATGCCTTACTGAAGTCCAGATAGTTAAAGCTTATGGAATGCTGATGTGTTCTCAGTCTTTTAAGCTCATGGTTAGTTTTGGACATGATGTGTTCTTAATGAGCTATGCTGCCTCCCATTCATCACTACTGTGTTCTAAATATTCATAAACCGTTTGTCTAAGCAACTTTTCTAGATTTTGTGGGGACTGAGGGCAAGTTTACTGGTCTGTACTTTGTAAAATCGTGGTATTTATTTTAGGGATGCAGATTCCTCAGGTTATAGTCACTTCATCGTCATTGATTTTAGCTTTTTATAGTCCTGTTCACTCCACCATCTATCCATTTCTTTATCCAAAAAAGTATTCATTAAGCATTATGTACCATATACTATGCTTGAATTGGGAAAACATTCTTGCTCCCCTTATTTTCTCTCCTACGTATATGTCTCTTTTTTCCATTTAGCATTTATAATTTTCTTACTTTTAAAAATAGATATAATTGCTATATGAGTAAATATAATATCAAACAGGAAAATAAAAATAAAATCAGATATAAACCAACTAATAATGGCAAATAGATGAATATTTATAAGCACCTGAGTTGAAGTTCAGCTCTATAATTCCTGCAGCTAAAGGAGAAAAAGGAAATATCATAGGCACATATTGATTCATCTGTCCATTCCATATATATTTATTGTGTTTCTCTTATGTTCCAGGTACTATGCAGAGAGTTTACAGTTTACCATTTATGGTTCTCATTGTCTGATATATGGAAGCCTAGTAGTTCTTCTCAAGATTTTCTGACACTGCGTTCAAGGGAGAATTTTGTCGTATAATTTTCTATTTAAGAGTTGTTACGAAAACCAAATAGAACAATTATCTTCCACTGTTGTTTTGCAGAAGACAGATTATTTTAAATAGATGTTTTTAATATTAATCCCCTGTGAAAGCAGAGGGCTTTGTATTGAATCTTCTTTCCAGTAATGATAATACTTCAGGGAGCTTAGGTGATATGGTTCTCAAATATTCCTTTTTGATGATCTAACTCATAATAGGTTTAAAACTTAGAGGAAAGCCTACACAGTCAACATGTCCATTCAACTCTCTCTGTCATACATCAGCTGTCTCAAGTGAGCCTTTATCAAATGCTGGGATGAAATCGATTCTAGCTAGAAAGCTTTGATGAGTGACTGAAGTGCTAATATTCTGTGCTATTGGTCAGTTATCTTTTAAAGACTTTCCTCCTGTGTATGAGATTTCTACCACAGTTTTTTATCCAATAGGGTTATAGTTGTTTTCAAATACATTAGGAAATTGTGTATAAATGTCAGAGTTCCAAGAGACACCAACCAGCCCTGAAATAAATGCCTGAACATTTTTTAATACAATAAAATCACAAAGTCTCTAAATTTGGCAGGTGGAAAAGATCAGAGAACATGATGACATTAAGTCAGTCAATACACACACACACACACACATCAATGTGTATCTTTACTTTAAATCTCTGTTCTATAGTAGGGCATCGTGAAGATGCTGGTGCATACTCTAGAAGTTACATAGCAATAAATCCAGTGCCAAATGCAGTGTTAAGGATAACTCCTTATTTAGTGATATAAGTCTGAGATTGCTGCTGTAACTTATTTTAGGAAATATTTCACCATATCTTTAATTTTTGAGCGGGGGGACCAATTTTGATTCTGAAGCACATAAAGGGGAGGAAAAGAAGTAGTATTTATTAATCCACAGGCTAATTCCAAAAGTAGGTATCATTATCTTCATTTTATAGATGAAAATGCTGAGGCTCAGAGAGACTAAGTAAGCCAAAGGAAAAAACTATTAATAGTAAGTGTCAAAATCAGGTTTGTTTGACTCCAAAGTCTTTGTTCTTCCCACAATACTGTGCTGCTTGCAGTAATTCCCACTTACTCTAGTTTGTTAATATTGGTATGTTTTAAATCTTTTCTAAGTCACATTGTCAGTCATTGGGTGGTGACAGGATGAAATTATATATTAATAAAAACTGCAGTTTGCTAAAAGTCAGAAGGGAAGCTTAGAATCATGAACTTATGGACCACCTGTTTATTTTGAGGGTCCCAGTGACCTGTGAAGATGGAATAACAGTCAAAGGAGCCCTGGAGACCATGAATTATTATGGTCGACTGTCTTTGAATTAAACTGATTTCAGAAGTAGTTGGAAGAGGAAAAGGAAGGTTGTATGGTCAATACTGTCATGGTGGAGATAAACCTTCCTGAAGTGAGTTGGCCCATTCATACAACAAATGTACATTAGTAATAGGTGCTAGGAATGCAGACGTGAGTAAGAGGTGTTCATCTCCTAACAGCTTTCTAGGAGCACCATCTTGCAACATAAAATTCTCCCTGACTTCTAGGCCCCCATTCCCTTCTGATTCCTCCAGCACTTAATGTGAACTATTAAATCTAGGCCCTGGTAATATACCAGATTACATTTACTGTTTGGGGGCCTTGATTTATAAAAGCCCAAATATTCTTAGTATCCTAAGGACAACAACCATACGTTACCTTGTCATATATTTAGTAGACTCTCATAAATTTCTATTTATTGGTAAAAGGCAGAATACAGAAGAAATGTTACATGGCATTTAACATAAAATTGCTCTTATACAGCCCCTGGAAAATGAATCTCTGAGTGGATAAATAAGAAACTTACAACATTTCCTCTGCAGAGGGTAGCACAGAGACACACATTATTTTGTATATAAACAAGCTAATATATATTTATTTTTTTCCCAGTTTTACACAAATGGCAAATACTGTTTAACACCTGACTGTTTCCACTAACTTTATATCATAAAGATATTCCACATCAGTTCACAAAAATTTCTTTCTATTTTATGGCTACAAAGTTTTCCTTTAAATTCCATAAGATACTATAATTTTATTTAACCAGACTTTATTGATAGACATTTGGGTTATGTTCAATATTCTGCTATTACAAACATGCAGTAATTAAATGTGTACATAGGTGACTTCCACATAAAAATATATCTATAGACTAAATGCCAGATGTAGAACTTCTGGGTTAAGAGTATATATGCATTTTTAAATCTTAATAGATATTGGAAAATTGCCCACTAAGAAAATGTACCAATTTCACTGCTACTAACAGTGATTGTTTTTCTATAATCTTGCCAATGCCAAATTTTTTAATCTTTACTAATCTGACTGGTGAAAAATGGTATTTTAGTATACCTTTAATTAGGGGTTAGCTCATTATGAGTTAGAATATCTTTTCACATGCTTTTGAGCATTACTGTTTCCCTTTCTGGAAGCTGTCTTTACATTAAATATATTTTTGGATCTTGTATTTATTGGTTTGTAAGAATTATGTATAATATATGTAATTTTATATCTGTGGTTTGACATTCAGAAAATTTCCCCCTGTTCATTATTTATCTTCTGGCCTTGTTACGGTTTTTGGTTTTTTCTTTTCTTCCCCACCCCCCCCCCATGTGGAAATCGTCACAGTCATCAATTTTGTCTTTTATACTTCATTCTGCTGAAGCTATACTGACCTCCTTGTTACTTTTCAAATACGTTAGATACTCTCCAACTTCAAGACTTTTGTATTTGCTATTCTTTCCACCCTGGAATTCTCCTTCCTCAGATACGTGTTTTGCTCCTTCTTTTACCTCTTTTAAGTCTTTGATGAAATGTCAACTTTTTAGTGAGACTTTGCCTGATCACTCTTTTTTATATTACAACGTCCCTTTCCCTGCTTTGTTTTTCCTTCATCACCTGGAGCTGATAGACTTTTAAGGTATTTATTTATTTGTCCCACATCAGATTGGAGCTCACCCATACAAATTAAGTGGGAACTAACATTTGCAAAGTGGTAACTTTGGGAGACTAGACACGATCCAGTGAAGTTACCATTGCCCAAAACATTTTTTGGATGACTTCTTTGAAAACCATCTTCAGAGGCAGCTTAAAGCCTTACAAGGCTTATATCGTGAAAGCAATGTTTCTCAAAGTTGGCCATTAACCGCTTGCATCAGAATCACCTGGGATGGGGTTAGGGGTCTATTAAAATTAAGAGCGGCTTCCTGGACCTCACCCCACATCGATTGAATCAGACTCTCTGGGGGAATAAGGCTGAAGAACTTGCCTTTTTACTTTATTTTTAAGACAGGATCTCACTCTGTCACCCAGGCTGGCATACAGTAGCACAATCATAGCTCACTGCAGCCTCGAACTCCTGGGTTCAAAGGATCCTCCCACTGTAGCCACCTGAATAGCTGGGATTACAGGTGTGCGTCACCACACCCGGCTATTTTTTTTTTTTTTTAACTTTTTGTAGAGAAGAAGTCTCACTATGTTGCCTAAACTGGTCTTGAACTCCTAGCATCAAGTGATACTCCTGCCTCAGCCTCTCAAAGTGCTCTGTATTACAGGTGTGAGCCACCAGCCTGGCCTCTGAACATGCCTTTTAAATAAATTCCCTAGGTGATTCGTAGACTAGTAAAGGTTGAGGATCACTGCCTTTATAGTCAGTCTCCCCCAGCTTAGTCACGTACCCTGTTTTCCTAACTCAGTTTGAACCAAAGACTTAGGACTATGCTATGTTTGTGTGTCCCCACCAAAACTCATATCAGTGGGGCAGTGTTGGAAGGTAGAAACTTTAAGATGTGGAACCTAATGGGAGGCATTTGGGTCATGGGGACTCTGCCTCTGTTCTCATGGTAGTGAGTTATCCCTCTTGCTCTCAGGAGACTGGATTAGTGGTCAAGAGAATGGATTAGTTCTGGGAGAGTGGGTTGTTATAAACCAAGGATGCCCTTCATGTTTCACCCCTTCACATGTATCTGCTTCCCCTTTCACCTTTTGCCACATTATGATTAAATATAAATGTATTTAAAATAAAATAGTGATTTTAGTTTTGTATCCACTTTTAAATGTTTAAAATTTTGTAGTATTGCACAGCTGCAGCATGTAAAATTGTATTTTCTTATTTTCTACATATCGATACCTATGCATTCATTTTCTGAATGAAAACAGTGACAATTTTTGTTTAGTCAACAGCTCTTTGATACTATATCTTACTGTGCAAAAAAAAATCTCTCAGTGTTGGCCTTGACCTCTAGGTGTAAACTATCATTTTAATCCTGAAAGAAATAATGATAAAAATGTTAAATATCATTATGCATTTAATAATACTAAAATAGCTACCAGTTTTAAGGGCCTACTATATTTTAGGCATAAGTTCAAGTCTATGTCTTACCTCATTTTATCCTTAGTAGAAGACAAGTGCTTTAAAGATAAATGCTATTCCCACTTTATGGCTGAGACTCCTTTAAACTTATGGGAGTCACATTGAAATGTAATAATCAGAAATCCTTAAATAGAGTAGTTGGCAGTTTTGTGGCTTCCACTTTTTATCAGATGTGCCTCCTTTTACAGTACCTGGTATGCAGTAGTTAGATAATATGTGTTTGTGGAATTTCATCTCCCTCCCCCTAAATTGCTAGGTTCATTTAATACATATTTTATGTTGGAGTACAGCTTAGTAAAAGTCAGTGACTTATGTAATTATGGCTTAGATTGAAAGAAACTAAACTATATTCTGTTTTGAATTAAAAGAAGATGACTTTTTTCCATATCTGATTTATTAGTAATCCTGGTTTCCATTAGCAAGATAGAAAAGATCTATGCTTCAGAGACCAAAAATTTTACTGATTAATATATGCCAGCCATCAGATATTGTTTATTTTTCTCTCTAAAGAGATTAAAACCATTTTATCTTACCTTCCTAGTTTTCTAATAGCAAGAACTGGTGAATATAAAAGTATATCTGATTTGTGATTAACAATTTTCTTTCATTCATTTTCTCAACCTTTCTTTCTTCCTCCTCTCCCTTCTTCTCTCATTTTATCCCCTTAGTGAGGGCATCTATTCTTTGTCTTTTCAAATTTGTCTTTTCTTATTTGTCATTTTAGCATTTGGTCTTGGGGGTTGATTTGGTAACTTCTTATTCCCCTCCTCAAATAGATCTACAATCTATAGGTTGTTTGATTTATTCAAATCTTTTATAATTAAAAAAACAGAACAATTTCCCCTTGTTACAGAATAGTTTGTCATTGCTTCCTCCCTTGGGGCTTGAGATTGCAGGAATCCAGTAGCTATGGAAACTATTTATCCCTTCATGATATCTAATTCTCATGAATGCCATGTGCAATTGGGTTGACAACTTTGTCCCTGCCACCAGATACACCGTCACACTTTTATCTGTTCAAGAGGAAGAAAATACCACAATTGTGAGAACTATACTTTTTTTCTCTTAAAACGACTTGTTTTTCCCATGTCTGTTTTTCTTCTAATGTTTTGAACTGAATTTTTTTGCTGTTGATAGTGTGCTATGAATGGTAATCTTGTGCTATGAATGATCTTGGGAAGAGGAAGCAGAGCCTCCTAGCCATGAGAAAGATTTGATATATGTGTTGTGAAGTGTTACCTCGAGTTCTTGTTACTTATAGTGGAAGGAACTGACAAGTAGCAATTTTGCAATTTGGTACTGTCCATTGGCCCAACAGGCTGTCAGTGATTGCAGTTTGAAAATCTCAAACATGATTCAGATTTTAGAAAGATTAATCAGATTAGTTAAAATTTTAACAGTCTCTTTGGTTAGAACAAATAGTTAAAGCTATTATAAAGTGTCAGCTGGTTGTGTAATCCCTGCATACTTCCCAACTACTTCCAAAAAATGAAAGTGATTTACGACTAACTAGTAAAGAAATTGATCACTTTGCTGTTTTTTTTGTAGTTAATTGAATGGCTATGTGCCTTTAGAGACTGCACCTCTCTTGAATATGCTTCGTGTGGTTTTGAAATTTATGTTTTATAGTATTTTACATCAAACAAGATACGTACATTTTCATAATTATTTTTCCTTCTTGCTCATTTCCACAGAAAGAATTTGGGAGTACACAATTTCCAGGCAAAACTGTCTTGAAATGGAATTCTTAAAACCACTCAGCCTGAGCCTGCCTGCTTCCACACCACCCCCCCCACTTTTTTTTTTTTTTTTTCCAGAGACAGGGTCTTGCTTTGTCACCCAGGCTGGAGGGCTAGAGTACAGTGGTGTCATCATAGCTCACAGCAACCTCAAACTCCTGGGCTCAAGCAGTCTTACCGCTTCAGCTTCCCAAGTAGCTGGGACTACAGGCGTGCACCACCCTGCTTGGCTAATTTTTTTTTAAAAATTATTTTATAGAAGCAAGGTGTCACTATTTTGTTCAGGTCACTCTCAAACTCTTGAACTCCCATCCTCAAGCGATCCTCCCACTTTGGTCTCCCAAAGTGCTGGGATTACAGACATGAGCCACCACTCCCGGCTTGCTCGCTTGCATGCTTGTTTTCTCTCTCTTTCTCTCTCTCTCTCTCTCTCTCTTCCTTTCTTCTTTCCTTTTTTGAGGGGTATCTTGTATTTAATATCTTTCATAAAGCTGGTGCTGCAATGGGCATCTACTGCGTGGTATCCACATAATCCACTGGTATGATAGCAACAAAGACTTAACTCCTTTTTGGAGAAAATGTCATTCCAACTGTCCTTTGACATCTTAATTTTAGAGGTTGCCAATGATTATGTCAGGGTCAAGACTGACTTCAAATGTTTGAAAAAGAAGCACAAAGAAAAATGAGATCCTAACTTTTTAGTCTGCTGATCTACGCATTTCCATTGATGAGTTCAAGTTATGTGGATGTGAAATTTAGTATGGAAACTTAGGCTGCTTGACCACCTTTTATCCCATAATAGGTGTGGAATGTGAAGATTTGAATTTTCATGACGGCACTGTGTCGTGGGCAACAATGGATTTCTTAAGGCCTTGCCATATCATTGCCATGAGGTCTGGTTATTGCTGCTCTAAATGAGTATGTGAACCTGCCTCCCAGTGAATTTACTGCAGTGGTGCTGACTTGGTCTTCATACTCTTGCCAGTAATTCCTTAACAAAACCTACTTTCTATAGTCACAGCACAGGTTTTATGGAGGATTCAGCCTAAATTTCTGAAATGAATGTCTACAGAAAATATATTGGCTTTAAAAATGAAGAGATTTGATTCTGTTTTGAATTTGGATATCAAATGAATCTGAGCACATGACATTTTAATGTCATTTATCTTTTCAAATAGATTTACCTTCTAATGCATGTGACGACAGGACTTTGCTCATCAGCCAGAACATGCATTTCAGAGGAGTTGTTACCTAAAATATTATCATAAGGCATAAGAAAACACATGATTTAAGTTGCCTTTCATGAACATAATTAAGAATTAATAAGCTAGTACCAGTGGCTAGTCCCCAGAATTTCCACTGTTTTGCCTTTTGTGACCTGTGTTATTAAAAGTCCATTATTTTTACAGACTTTATTAAATTGGATCTTATTAAAGCATTCTATATTTGCATTTGGTCTTTCATAATTCATTATTATTATGACATTTACTTTTTACCATCAGATCTGAAAACATATCATAAGCTACCCTTTTCTCTTGAAAGAAATGCTAATTTCAAACAGTCCTCTAATAGAAGAGAAAAGCTTTATCAGTTTTTTCATTTATTCCAGATCGTGTTAAGAATACTAATGCTAGACTTCGGTATGCTAATATCTCTGAGCTTTTTTTTGGTCAAAAGCTTAGAATTATTATTTTTATCTCATACTAAGTATGAAACTGGAAGACCTACTACTACTGAAGAAAACACTATTCTAAAGTACAGTTTTGGATTCTAAAACTTGTAAAAATGTTACTAAATTCTGTTTTTTAGGATGATGCTAGTCAGTTTATCTTTGTACCATGCTATATTATTTAAGAAATTGTCTCCTCCTGAAATTCTTCAGTTTGTTTTCTTCATAGGTTAAGGGTAACACAGCTTGCAGTGTTTAAGATTGTGAATCCTATGCTGTCAACCCAGACAACACTTGGAGCATGCTTCCTGCTTTTCTATATGATAATCATTTCTGTATCATTTAAGATTTAGTTGAAAACATAATATAGCAGGATCTTGCATATTGCTTTAAGGCAGGTGATCTCATTTTAACATAACTAATAAAATAATAAGTTTTTGTTAGGATACTAGTAAATTTAGTAAACTCTGAAATAAAATTTACTTTGGGTTTTGTCTCATTTTAGATTTCTGACGATGTGCAATAGACATTTTGGCAGTGTTGTTGCACAAACCATTCGGACTCAAAAAACAGATCAGTTTCCACTTTTCCTGATTATTATGGGAAAGCGATCATCTAATGAAGTGTTAAATGTGATACAAGGTAAAGTACATGTCAAAAAAAGAGTAAAATCTTCTGTGTATTTGATAACTTTATAGTTTTCACCATCAAAGTTAACCATATTTCTTTCCATTGGTGAATGTCTTTGCATTTTAAAATATAAAATATCTTGAAAAAGTGTAAGTGCTATAAAAAATAAAATAGGCTGCATGTTTCTAACAGAAACGTCTTAATAAAATTGCATATCCCTTGGAACATAGGATATTCAAGTTAAATGTTCAGAATTGCCAAATTCCCTAAACGAGCAATTAGGTCATAGTTATCAAATATGACATTTCTCATTTATATTGATTTATTGCTATAATGTTGATTAGTTGAAAGAAATGCTTATCTCTAGTTATCTGGAAAATCCAGTCACTGTGTATTGTAGATTGAATTGTTCACAGTGACATTTGTTTCTCCTTATTTGTGTGATTCCATGTTTAGGATACCTGCGATTTTTAACCACAGTACACACTTTACAAAAAAAATAAGTGCGTAATTTTTTAATTTTTTATTGTTACTAATGCGTTCCAAGAATTAGTGTAAATTGAAAATAGTCTGTCTTCTCTATACCACCGAGAAAAAGGTTTTTCAAGTACAGCAAGCTAAAGCTGTGTCTGAGATACTTAATTTCTGTCCCTATTTAGGTCTGATGGAGGAGAGGGAATGTGTAAATTCCAATATCTTTAAAACCCGAACAAAACCAAACCTCTGGTATTTTATGTTTTCTCTATAACTAGGGCATTCAGTTTCATAAACATGTTAAAAAAGACCTGGAGGGGGAACTGATTTGCATAGGGTAAATGAATAATGAAGCTAATACTTCATTCCTGCTTTCCCTGTTAAAGGCAATATTGCAATAGCTAGCAGTTCTCAAAATGTGGTCCATAAACTTCAGAGGTACCCTAGACCCTTTTGGGGGGTCTGTAGGGTCAAAATTATTTTTGTAATTGTAATAAGACTTTTTTATTGCCTTTTTTACTTTATTGACATTTGCACTAGTGGGTCAAAAGCAATAGTTCGTAAAACTGTTGGTACCTTAGCACTGTGGTCCCCAACCCCTAGGCCACAGACTGGTACTGGTCCGTGGCTTGTTAGGAACCAGGCCGCACAGCAGGAGATGAGCAGCAGGCCAGCAGGCAAAGCTTCATCTGTATTTACAGCCGCTCCCCATCACTCACATCACCACATAAGCTCCACCTCCTGTCAGATCAGCAGCAGCGTTAGATTCTCATAGGATCACAAACCCTACTGTAAACTGCATATGCAGGGAATCTAGGTTGCACACTCCTTGAGAGAATGTAATGCCTGATGATCTGAGATGGAGCTGAGGTGGTGACGCTAGCGCTGGGGAGCAGCTGCCAATACAGATTATCACTAGCAGAGAGGTTTGACTGCACAATAAATGTAATGTGCTTAAATCATCCCGAAACCATCCTCTGCCACCCCCACCGTCCGTGGAAAAATTGTCTTCCATGAAACCAGACCCTGGTGCCAAAAAGGTTGGAGACCACTGCCTTAGCACAAATCAAGGCCATCACATAAAACTGTACTAGCTGTCATATTCTTCACTGCCATGTACTTGCAGTTAAACAAGAAAAGAAAAGGCCATTTAAAAATGTCCCTGATGAAGCAGTAAAAATTATTGCTTTTATTAAATTTTAATGCTTTTAATAGTTTGTGTGATGCGGTGGGAGGGATGAATAAAGCACTTTGCTGTGTACTGACATATACTGGTTGTCTCAAAAGCACTTGGTGGTTGCTTGAGCTAAACTAGTTCTTTGTCTTTTTTTCTTTTCTTTCTTTTTTTTTTTTTACAGAAACCATTTTTACTTGAAAATAGGACTGACAAACTATGCTTGTGTTACCTGGATATTTGGCAGTCATTTTCTCCAAAATGAGCAAAGTGAATCTGTCATTTTCAAGTAAAAAAACCGATACTTTGTTGTCATTGATAAAATTTGAGTTTTCAAGCAAAAATTTATATCCTGTACCTTAAGATTGACAGCTTAAATACTTTTTTGATGACATCAGTGGTGATATTAACAAATGTGATTTTTTATATCATATATTGAAGTGTGTCAACATTCGGAAGAAATATATAACTCAGTGAACCAGTGTTTTCCAAATGACTAATGCATGATGTTATAAAATCATAAGCAGTTAAAAGATCCATTTAAAGGGCAATGGATTTTAATTAACAAAGTACAAGAAGTTAATTGATATGGTTTCAAATTCCACAAGTATCTAATTTGAAGAAACTTTCACTTGTCAGCTTGAGTGTAGTATCAAAGAAGAATGTCCACAGTCATCTATCAAAATACTTCTCCCTTTTCCAACTACCTATCTTTTTAAGGCCAGATTTTCTTCATAAATTTCAACCACTACAACATATTGTAACTAGTTTAGTGTAGAAGTAGATATGAGAACACCGTTGTTTTCTATTAAGACATTACGGAGATTTGCAGAAATGTTATAAAAATGCCACTCTTCTCAGTAAACTTTTCTTTTGGAAAATAGTCATTTTTTGTAAAAATGTAATATTTATATTAACGTAATGGGTTTATTATTGTTGCTTCTAAATGTATTGGTAAATTTGTTTTAAATATTTCAATTTTAATTTCTAATACACTAAATTGTTGGTATCTATAACCTACATAAAAAAAAGTTCTTTGAGCATCTGGGTTGTTTTTAAGAGTGTAGAGCAGTCCTGACATTAAAAAGTTTGAGAACTGCAATTGGCTATGGAGAGTAAGTTTGTCCTGAACTGCATTAACATTAACTGGTACCTTTTCTCTGTCTTAGATCATTAAGGATTTAAGTATAAAGTACCAACAAGTCCAGTTTGGCAGTAGGTCCTTGCAGTTAGGGCTGAAGTGTAGCTGATTAGGAGTGGCTTAAGCCTGAAAATCAATGGCCAATGTTTAGTCACTATACAAGTATAGTATTTTCCCACTGATGATTTCAGTACATTCCATAAAGTATTTATTTCCTATGCTCTGAGTCTTAATTACTACAGTTTGCAAATGAGATATGGAAACCCAGGACTTGTCTAATAATAAAATCTACATTGAAAGTACTCTTAAACTTCTTTTGCCATCTATCATATCTGTTAATAATAACAACCAGTAATTGTGTGTGTACTATGTACCAGGTACTTTACATTATCTCTACTCCTTCCAAGAACATTATAGAACTAGTATTATCTCCATTTTTAAAATAAGAAAATTGATCTTTAGAGAGCTACAGTCTACTCATTCACTTATTTATTTCTTTATTATGCAAATGTTTATTAAAGCCTTTGTCATATGCTAGACAATTTATAGGTACTAGGTCATATAGCTTATAAGTAATGGAACTAGGGTTGTTACTCTGACTACAAAACCAGTTCTGTTTCCTTAGTGACAAGGTAACATTTGTCCTGTAGCTCATTTATTGAGAGAATAGTGCTGATGTGAACAAATTAGATCATTTCTTTTTCTAAGGACTGCAGATGTTCCTTAACCCCATGCTGCCAATGGTCATAAGAAAAACTAGGAAAAGGGCCATTGAAAGATCATGCTAGTAAAGCCTGCTGGAAAAACACCAGCAAGGATGCTTGCTCTTTATTGTCCCATTGGTGGCCATTTCATTAATGAGATAGGAAGACTCCTCTCAAGTCCTGAAGAAAAACTAACTCTGCCTGTAGGTTTAAGAGATGAATTGTCATATATTTATGTATCCTTATCAATTTTTCTCTTATAGTAGATCCAAAGCAAGTAACAAGGACTTAGTGCTTTCAGGAAATGGCATATATGTGCTATATGTTTGTTATGGACTTGAACAGGGAATAAAATTATATTAAGGAAAATGAAACATTTTAAATACCCTCTTCATAAAGTTATAGTGTAGTCATTTGAAAGCAGCTGAAAGGAAAACATATCAATTGGGCAAAAAAAAAAGGAATCAAATTTTTTCATAAATTGAATTACTATTTGTTTCACCAGAAACAAATAGTAGTGATAGGAGATAATTCTAAGTAAAAGTGTACTGAGGAGGCAAAGAGGATAGGCTTCAAGTGGCCTGCTCTGATTTCAAATTCTGGCCCCACCATTTAACCAGCTTGACTTTGGTCGGGCAAGTTGATTGAGCTATCTAAGGCTCATTTTCTTTCTCTTTAAAATCAAAATCATAATGACCTCTTCATAGAATTGTTGTACAGGTTAAATTAGATAATACATGTAAAGTGCTAACCACTGATGATATAAACAGTTGTTGCACATGTTATTAAGTGGATATGTTCTCATAGTTGAAAAGAATTTTTTTGAAACTCATGACTTGGACATTCTTCTTCATAGTGCTAAAAATCCTTGTTAAGAGACTGTTCCTCAAATCTAACTATTCTGAAATTTTACCTGCTAATATATAATACTTGTTACTCTTTCTTATTGAACATATGGAACATTTCAATGAAGACATGAAAGTATTTTAACTGATTTTTTAGACTATAGTTATTCCTTTCTGATTAATTCTAGAACAACTTTCCATTTTTTAATAACTTTAATACTTTGAAGTTATATATAAAAAGTTTAAATAAAATTTGTCAATCTCCATGTGTTGTTAGGTAACACAACAGTAGATGAGTTAATGATGAGACTCATGGCTGCAATGGAGATCTTCACAGCCCAACAACAGGAAGATATAAAGGATGAGGTAAGGTGAAAGGTTAAGAAGATTTTAATGACGTGATTTGTCAAATGATGCTGCCTGACTATGTCATGATTGATAAATATGCCGAAGATGCATTTCTAGATTTACCAAGGTCTTTTATGCCATTGAGTTTACCTTTCAGTTCATTCTTTCCATGACTCTGAGATCCAATAATTTGTTTACATTTATGAACTATTGATACTTTGCTAGTTTTGGGGTGGTGATGGGAGGTCAATCTCAAGAAATGAGTTTGGAAACGTATTTACAGAAGAAATTACAGACCAAGAAATCCTGTCTACTATATGGATTTTATCACCCACTTTTAAGATCCTCTTACTCTTTTTAAATATTGAAATTGATTAGCAATAAACACATTTTGCATTTGAATATATTTTTGAAGTACTGTGAGAATTAGTAAAAGATCTTCAGAATTCTAAATTTCTCAATCTCTCAAACATATTCAGGTGTTACAGGTAGCATAAGCATAGAACCTCAAATAAAATAATAACAGCAGTATTGATAATGACAATAGTATTCTACACTTAGTGTAAATAGTAAGTATTTAAAGCATAAATACTGACTATTTATAATGCACTAGGCACTGTGCTGAGCACTTTACATATATCATCATCTCATGTGATCCTTAAAATAACCCATGAGATTGTATATCAGTCAGAGTTCTGGCAAGAAATAGATGACACTTTCAAACAGTTATTTGCGAAGAGTTTAAAAAGGAGACCATTTATAAAGACATAGGCAGGGTTTACAGAAATCAACAGGGGATAATACCAACTCCAAGGCTAAAGGGAGCCATTACCATTTCTAGGCCTGAGTGCCTGGGAGAAGGTACTGTATGGAGAGGACTGCTTTTGATAGAGGAATATAGCCAACCTTGGGGACCTAGTAGGGAGGAAACCAGGGAATAGCTTCACTTTCCTTCAATACTGGAATCTCCTGCTAGTATCTCCTATTGACCTAACCCAGTCAGAAACTATTAATAGAAGGCAGGAAAACCTCCCTGGGCAAAAAGCTAAGTAGAGCATGGATCCTGAGGGGAAAAATGGAAGATAATCTAGCACAAATTGGTATGGTTATCTCCACTTTTCAGATGAGAAAACTGAGGGTCAAAGTTAAGCAAATTCGTCCAAGGTCAGATAGCTGGCAGGAGGTATAAGTAATAATCTGAAGTAATCATTAGTACTTGACCAATCCAGAAATTTCTGGATTTGGAAAATACCCTTAAGATAAAATACAAAATAAATATTACCATTTGTTATTGAGATGCTAAGTTCACAGATATTTGTAAAATTATTGTTTTTAATTTTTTTTGTTTTTAATTTTTAAAAAAAGATTTCCATAGAGTAAGGGAGAGTTTGATTTTGAGCAATGATGAAGAGCTTCTGAGTATAGTGAGTGTTTTCAATAGTGTATTCTTTAATTATTGCAAATGTGAAACATGTAGACAATTTTAATATAACTCTGTACTATTGTATTTCACTTTATTATCTCTGTCTTCCATTAGGCTGTGAGTTTGTTAAGAGCAAAAGTCATACCATATTTGTGTTTGTAACTCTATCCCCTAACAGTGTACCTAGGACAAAGTCAGTACTCAGTAAATGTTTGTTAAATGATTGAATAAGTGAATATTTAGAAGAATTTACATGAAATAAGGTAACTTGAAAAAACAATATTTGATTACAGTGGTATAAAACCTAATATATCCACATTAACAAATATGAAAATTTGGAGTGGTATAACTAATTTAGAGTTTTAATGCTCATTGGTTTTCTTTTATTGCTATAAAAATGTCGACTTTATAATTTTTCTTAATAGTGTTTCATTTATTCTGGAGGAAAGGCAATTGGGTATATGGTGGAAAGATGTTTATATGTTACTCTATAAATTGACAGTGACATTTTGAAATAATGTACTTACTTAGGAATTTGTAATAATAGGTGTGTTGCCATTCAAGATTACATTTATCCTGGAACAGAGGGATTGATTGACAATAATTCACTAAACACATTCTTCAGCCATTTAAATCTTGAGTCTTATTAGTACCAGACTTACAGATTATGCTGTATAATAATATGAATGCACAATATTTGCATGCATATTCCCAGTTCATTCTTTCATCTCAATTTGTATTCCCTGTAATTCATTGGTAAAGAAATTGACTTTAATTCCTTTAATACTGAGCACAAAATTTAATATGAGGGTTATAGAAAAAATCCAAGGCTCCATATAATTGAAATTTTTATTAAAATTTAACTGTAAGAGGTAAGAATTTCTCTTTATTTTTAGAGTATCTTCATGAAAGTTATCACTCAAGTCATAAATAGAGTTCCTAAGAAAAGCTTTCCTAAGTTTAAAAACTTCTTTTGGACTATGCATAGATCATAATGATTTGGTGTTTGCTGAATATGTGACAAGAAAACACTGTCCTTTATAATTGTGAATTTGCCTTTATTTTTTTTTTTCAGTACAGACATAAGAAATTTTAATTTATGTTCATTAATTTCTTCTTTTATCATTTCTCTAGCTACGTCTAATTTGCCTTTATTTTTAAAAAATTACAAATAAGACTTCATCTTAGCTTGCAATTAAAATCAAATTAGTGAACAGGTTTGGAAGATGGCTTCCTAGGCCTGAATTTATTTAAAATTAACTGATTAAGTTATAGCCATCACTTCAATGATTCCATTATATTAGTGCAACCAGAGATACCTACGTATAAAGCTTTTATTTAACAAACCTGAGCCTGAACCATATTCGTATTCTGAATCATTCTTCAGTGGTCCAGAATGAACTAACCTTTATATCACTGATTGTTTTATCACTAGCTAAGACATATACATTGCACGAGCCTCTGTTTTTGACAGAACTGCCTATCACTTCCTTCTTAGACATTTTCATTAATATCATTAGTTAGGTTTTATAAATGTCTATTGAGCTTCTACCAAGTATGTATCACTGGGCTAGGTCCTTTGGACAGAGAGGTGCTTTGCTGTAAAGAGGGGTTATTAGCAAAAAGGGGATGAGAAAGAAAACAAGAATCACTACATGACAGTGGCCACATTTTAGAATCTATTTTTGCTTAAAGCCCGGTTCCAAGTAATAGATGCTTTGTAACATGTAAATGGATGAATTTGTTTATATGCACTATTTTTTTTTCTATGGGTAATCTGGAAACCTCTGATAATCAAGACTTTGTGATACTTAGTTCCTGATCTATTTATCGTTTCATTCATTCATTTGTTTATTCATTCAACATGAATTTATTTATAATTCTCTATCCTGGATGCAGGAATTACTCTCTTCCAGGCCTAACCTCTCTGATTGACGTGTATATGAGCAATACCTCAGTAATTGTCACAATCCAGATATTGGAGATCAGGGCAGATTTCAAAGGCAGTTTACATCATTTTCATTTCTTTGGTAATTCTAAGAATACATGGGCAAAATATGCCAGAGGAGCATTCTAGGCTTATTTTAGAGGGTTCTGATTTGGGACTTAAAGACAGCATTGCCACAGCACAGGGAGGGTATGCTAATTAGTTTATAGCAGCTTTTTTGTTGCTAAAGGAAATTAATTGTTGGCTTTGTGGTTTGTTGCATGGAATGTGTAACTTTTTTTCCCTAAGCTTTGTCTTAGTCTTACTGTTTCCAGCAGTTCACTCCTTTTCCTTTCCTCTGTTTAAAAATCTCACCATTATCATACCTATTCTTTTTTGCAAAGCTAACAATGACAACCAGGATACAGATTCAGGCTTCTGTTTCTTTAAAGCAGGAATAAGTTATCACAGGACACATAGATAACAAAAACAATCTTTTTGTACAAAAACTAAAGCAGAACTTACTAAACAGACCAACCTTTAAGAGGAAGTTTAACTGTCTTTCTTTTAAAATATATGTATATACAACACTTCCTAAAGCTAGAAAGACTACTCATTAGGTAGTAGTTCTCTTAGGAGAGTTTTCTCTGATGTAGCTGCATATAAATTTTTATGCGAGATACAGTAAAACCAAAAATGCAGTATTTTAAAATATCAGAAGTCCACTGAAAATGCAAAAGTCATAGAAGATCTAATATTCAGAAGTAACTTTGAGGAGAAAGAAGTGTTAAGTGAATGATTAGGGTACTAAATGGAAAGCTGGGTACACCATGGATGCCTTTCTGTAGGTAGTTACTTTTTGCTCAGAAAAAGCATTCTTTATCCAGTGATTTTTCTCCATAGTTAGGCCCAGGTCACAGAAGATGATAATTTCTCTCTTCTTGATTTATATATTCATTTCATAAATATTTATTGAGTTACTATATACCAGACGCTGTATGGGGCACTAAGAACATAGCTGTGAGCAAAGTAGACAAGGCCTTGGGCTTACAACCCAGAAATTCCAATAAAGTCTATCAAATGATTAGGTAGATGAAGTCCAGAGAGCACCTAGCCAGGGTGGGCCAGACGTGCTGTGCAGGCAACTTGTCATGGTGGTGCAGGAGCACACAGAGGGGCTCTTGCCTTTTCCCAGTACAAGCTACAAGACAGGTAGGACAGGTAAGAATGTAAACAATAGCAGCCAGTTTTTAGGTTCCTGCTCAGGCCAGTAATTGTTCTGGTCTCTGAGGCAATGTTTCTCAGTGCGATTCCTGAACTACTGGAGTACCCAACTATCTACCATGGTTCCCAGGCAGTTAGGTATGAACAGCAATGGGTCAATTTTGTTTATTTAACATTTTGAAATATAAGATAAATTAGGATATTCCTCCAAATGCTATTTCATTCATCCCATCTGTTAGAATTTATTAGACTGCTTATGGATAACAAAGATTGCATTGGTTGTTTTGTCTTGGCAAACATTCAACAGGGACGTTTTGACTTTAATGTCTGAACTTTCATGTCATTCATATGTTATTGTTAAATTTTTATTTGTTTTTTCCTGTTTAAGTGAATTATATTCTTAGTTACCCAGAATTTATCATGGCTCAAAGATGGTTCATTGAATCATAAAAGTAATGATGAAAATAGTATAATAAGTACTGCAAACTAAGTATAATAGTTTGAAGTACAATTGACCCTGAATGACATGGTGAATGGGGGTTGGAAAATCCAAATAAAACTTTTGACTCCCACAAAACTTAACTGCTAAAAGTCAGCTGTTGACCAGAAGCTGTACCAATAACATAAACAGTTGATTAACACATATTTTGTATATGTATTATATGTGGTATTCTTATAATAAAGTATAATACAGAAAATAAAATATTATTAAGAAAATCATAAGGAAGAGAAAATACATAAAGATCTTCATCCTTATCGTCTTTACGCAGAGTAGGCTGAGGAGGAGCAAGAGGAGGGGTTGGTCTCGCTATCTTAGGGCTGGTAGAGGGAAAAGAGGTGGAGGAGGTAGAAGGGGAGACAAGGAAGACAGGCACACTCATTGTAACTTTTGTGGAAAAAAATTTGCTTATAAGTGGACCTGCACAGTTCAAACCTGTATTGTTCAAGAGTCAACGGTAGTTCAACATTAGTATAGACTTAAGAATCTAGAATATGTAAAGAATTCTAACAACTCAATAACAAAAAGATAAATTACTCCAGTAAAAACTGAGCAAAGGATTTGAATAGACATTTCTCCAGGGAAGATATAGAAATGGCAATAGCACATGAAAAAAAAGCTCAGCATCATTATTCATCAGGCAAATGCAAATCAAAACCACAAGATACTACTTCACACTCACTACAATGTGTAGAATCAAAAGTTGAGATAACAAGTGTTGGCAAGGATGTGAAGAATCTGAACCCTAGTAGACTGCTAGCAGGAATGGTGCAACAGCTTTGGAAAGCAGGCTAGCAGCTCTTCAGTTGATTAAATATAGAGATACCATATGATCCAGCAATTCTACCAGTTATATACCCAACAGAAATGAAAGCATATGTCCATGAAAAAATTTGTATATGAATGTTCATAGAAGCATTATTCATAGTAACAAAGGTAAAACAATTCATATGCCCATCAATGGAAAAATGGATAAGCAAAATGTGGTAATACATACAATGGAATAATATTTGTCCATAAAAAGGAATGAGGTTGTAATATGTGCTACATCATGGATGAATCTTGAAAACATTATGCTAAGTGAAATAAGCCAGTCACAAAAGACTACATATTATATGATTCCACTCATATGAAAGATCAAAATAGGGAAATCTATATTAGTGGTTGCTTAGGGCTTCGGGGAGTGGTGGTAGGTGGGTTGAGGGTATAGAAGGTTGGCAGATAAAAGCGTATGTGGTTTCTTTTTCAGATGATGAAAGTGTTCTAAAATTGACTATGGTAATGGTAGCAAATATCTGTGACTATGTAAAAAAATTGCATTTTACACTTTAAATAGGTGAATTGTATAATATACGAATTACATCCTAATAAAGCTGTTAACAAAAACTCTAAGTTCAGCAAGGTTACTGAAGGAAGATCATGGCTGTTCAGATGAAGAAGATTGCACCTGAATGTCAGTCAACACTCTGCTTTACTAAAATGAATACCTAGTAATTAATATATATCCCTCATACCTTGATAAGATATTGAAGAAAATAATGAAAATTGCTAATATCTTAGGCAACTTCAAATAGACATCTTTTTAGTAGACTATTTAAAATAATGGTAAGGGAGTCTAAGATGTTCCTTCTCCTAAAATAAGTATACCGCTTATCAAAGGCAGTTGTCTTCAAAGTGTCACCTGGGAACCTGTTGGAAATGCAGTTTCTCGGACCCCACCCCAGACATGCTGAATCAGAATCATGAGGGTGGGACCAAGCAATCTGTCTTAGTAAGCCCTCCAGGTGATTCTGATGCACACTAAAGTTTGAGATTCTCTGATCTAAGAGACAGGTGTGAGCATAAGCATTTGTAATCAGGCATGAGATAAAAACTTTTCATAACACAGATAATAATGATAAAAATGCACAAGACTTTTTCAAATCTTGTATCTCAGCTATTAAATGAATATGTGAAACCTATTATTTTAGGGCTAAAAATAACAGTTTTAAATTTTGAGAATAAAATATAAAGATTTCTTAAGAAAAAAGGAACTGTGGTGCACATAGATTTCATCAAGACTTTGATCCTTTCCAAAAACTTGATAATTTTCTTCATTCTTCAGTGAAATAAATCAATGATATGTAATAGAGGATATCTTAAATTCCCAAACAAAGCTGCAACAGAACATTAAGAAATACTTTCTAGAGTAAGAACAACCAAAGAATGACTTGGGAATCTACTCACCACTATCTTTCCAGGTTAAACAGTCAGCCTTTCACCTTTTGAGTGTGATATACTCATTGCCAAAGTTTACAGTAGCATTTTATGAGAATCCCTCCATTTGAGTCCTTGTTTGATCCAAATATTCAGATGTAACTGGAAGAGCCAACAAGCGTTTGCTTCCATTCTTAGTAATCTCTTAGTGGGACTTTCTAACTTATTAGAAATAAAGAAACAGGTATGAAAGCTAACCTACAGGTTAAGGTAGGAGTCATCAAACTGGATAATATTCTGAAATATTACAAACTATCAGTTACCTTCAAACTGATAATAAGCTATTATTAAATATTGCTTAATTTTTATCTAAAAATTATGACCTTAGAAATTTTCCTAAAATTACTAGTTTGCCTGTGAGCCAGTGTCATGTGCTCAGTATTAAAGGAATTAAAGTCAATTTCTTTACCAATGAATTATGAGGACTGCAAATTAAGATAAAAGAACAGACTGGAAATGTGCATGCAAATATTTTACATTCAAATTCTTATATAACATAATCTATAAACCTGATACTAAAAAGACTCAATTAATACAGAAAAAAAATTGACAAAATTCAGTACCCTTTCATGATAAAAAACAAACAATAAACTATGAATAGATGGGAACTTCCTTGATATGATAAAGGCCATACATGAAAAACCCACAGTTGACATCATACTTAATGGTGAACCACTGAAAGCTTTTCCCCTAAGATCAGGAAAAAGACAAGGATGTCCACTTCTACCTCTGCTGTTCTAACTTCTAGCCAGGGCAATTAGGCAAGAAAAAGAAATAAAAGGTATCCAAATTGGAAAGGAAGAAATAAAACTATTTCTATTCGTTGACATGATGTTATGCGTAGAAAACCCAAAAGATTCCACACCAAAAATCTTTTAGCGCTAACAAATTCAGCGAAGTTGCAGGGTGTGACATCAACACATAAAAATCAGTTGTGTTTCTGGGCCAGGCATGGTAGCTCATGCCTGTAATCCTAGCACTTTGGGAGGCTAAGGGGGGAGGAGCACTTGAGACCAGGAGTTTGGGAACCCAAGCAACATAACAAGGTACCCTGTCTCTACAAAAAATTTAAAAAGTTAGCCGCGTGTGGTAGCACGCACTGGTAGTCCCACCTACTCAGGAGTCTGAGGCAGGAGGATTGCTTGAGCCCAGGAGTTTGAGATTGCAGTGAGCTATGATGATGCCACTGCACTCTGGCCTGGGCAATAGATAGAGTCCCTATCTCAAAAAAAAAAAAAAAAAAAAAAAATCAGTTGTATTTTTGTACACTATCAGTAAAGAATCTGAAAAGGAAATTAGGAAAACAATTCTATTTACAGTACCATTAAAAAGAGTAAAATACTTAGGAATAAATTTAACCAAGGAGGCCCAAGCCTTATACACTGAAAACTACAAAACATTGCTGAAAGAAATTAAGACCTAAGTAAGTGGAAAAACATTCCCTGGAAAACTTAATGATGTTTAGATTGCTGCCCAAAGTGATATACAGATTCAGTGCAATCCCTATCAAAATCCCAAAGCCATTTTTTTGCAGAAATAGAAAACTTATTTCTAAAATTTATATGGAATTTCAAGGGACCCCAAATAGCCAAAATAATCATGAAAGAGATGAATAAATTTGGAAGAGTCACACTTCCTGATTTCAAATCTTACTGCAAGCCTACAGTATCAAAGCAATGTGAGAATGGCATAAGGGCAGACATATAGACCAATGGAATAGAATAGAGAGCCCAGAAATAAACTCACATATGTGGTCAATTGAATTTTCAACAAGAATGCCATGACCATTCAATGGGGAAGGAATAGTCTCTTCCACAAATGGTGCTGGGAAACCTGTATATCCAGATGCAAAAGAGTGAAGTTGATCCCTTACCTTATACCATATACAAAAATGAACTCAAAATGGATCAAAGACCTAAATTTAAGAGGTAAAACTATAAAACTCTTAGAAGAAAACATAAGGGAATAGTTTCCTGACCTTGAATTTGATAATAGTTTCTTAAATATGACAACAAAAGAGAAAATAGATAAATTGGACTTCATCAAAATTAAAAACTTGTGTGCATCAAAAGACACTATCAAGAGAGTGAAAAGATAGCCCAAAGTATGGAAGAAAATATTTGCAAATCATATATATATATATATGATAAAAGTTTGATATCCAGAATATATAAATCCTACAACTCAACAACTAAAAGCCAAAAAACCAAATTCCAATATTGACAAAGGACTTGAATAGACAGTTCTCCAAAGAAGATATATAAACGGCCAGTAAGCACATGGAGAGGTACTCAACATCAGCAGTAATTAGGGAAATGTAAATCAAAACTACAAATGAGGTACCACTTCACACCCACCAGGATGGATATAATCCAGAAAGTGGAAAGTAGCAAGTGTTGGCAAGCATGTAGACAAATTTGTAACCTTTATACATTGCCGATTGGTATGTAAAATGTCAGTTCCTGTGGAAAACAGTTGTTCATTTCTGAAAAAGTTAAACATAGGGTAACCATATGACCCAGCAATTCCAATCCTGGATACATACCCCAAAGAATTGAAAACAGGCACTCAAATAGATATTTGTACATGAATGTTCATTGTATTAATATCATTCACAATAGCCAAAAGGTGGAAATGACCCAAATGTCTGTTAATAGATGAGTGGATAAACAATATGTGGTATATCCATACAATGGGATATTATTTAGCCACAATAGAGGATTGTTACATGTGACAACATGGACAAACATTGAAAGCATCATGCTGAGTCAAAGAAGCCAGACAGATAAGGACAAACATGATTACATTTTTTCCTAACAGATTGAGTTGGTGTAGTGTATTCTTGGCTATCAAAATACTCACATAGCTTTTGGATTTTGGATTAGTAAATATTCATTATGTGTGAAATAGCATGATACATACTGTACGATCTCAATCCCATAAAATTGGATATTGTGTATGTGTCAGGATCTAGGACCCGTCAGATTGTAAACTGCTTGTGATTGTGGATGACTTTGTTCTTTGCTTCTTGTGTTTTTCAGTTTCCTCTACTGCATATATTAACTTTTAAAAAAAATAAAGGTTATTTTAAAAACTTAAAAAAAAAGAAAAGGACAAACACTATATGACTCTTGAATAGGCAAATTTTGGGGGAAAAATATTTTGAACAGGCAAATTCATAGGAACAGAAAGTAGATTAGAGTTATCAAGGACTGAAGGTGTGGGGTAGGTTGGGGAGTTACTGCTTAATGGGTACAGAGTTTCTTTTTGGGTCATAAAAATAAGTTATGGAAATAGATGGTGGTGACAGTTGTACAATATTATGAGTGTACTTAATGCCGCTTAATTGTATACTTAAAATAGTGTATTGTATGTTACGTGTATTTTACCATAATAAAAAAGAAAGAACACAAGAATACACAATAGGATTTAGTCCTTTTCAGTGCAGAGAAGTGAGAGATTACTGTGGGCTGACAATTTGAGAAGTCGTCGATTGCTGGGCTCAGTGTTTACTGGACACTACAGGGAACAGACATAGAGAGGAAAGATCCAAGCTCTGCCTTCATGAGCTTTAATCCTGAGCAGTTTATTACTCTGTATTACATTCCAAACTTTTACCATGTAGGGAAGTAAAGTCAGGTGAAGTACCTTAAAGAAGGGATTAAGGGTGTGGTAAGTGTCTGCTAGGGCCACACACTATGTTAAATTAAATAAGCTTTTCTAGTTTTTATGATAATCTTAACAGCTAGTTATTTCCCCCATTTTGTTGAAGAGGAAACTGAGGTTTATAGAGGTTAAGTAATTTGCCTAAGGTAACACAACTTTGTAAAAGCCAGAATACACACATACACGCTTTTGATACATCATGATCCCTTGTAAAGCTGAGGTGCATTTATATTAAAGATTTATAGGATAAAGTGAATCAGCACTCTTATTAAGATTAGGTAAAATCAGAGTGGGCTAACCTGAAGAGTAGATTAGACATTCCCAGATTCCCAAATACCATGTTCACTTGAGCAGAATAAGGTTCTCATAACTGTTTTTGTGCATGGAATAATGCTCACTGTTAAAAAGATATATCCACACCCTCTTTATTTACATTTGTTGTTCTTAAAGTGCCTGCTGAGAGATCACTTTATCCATGCCTGACACCTCTGAGTATTTAATAATTGTCATATATGAAACTAATGTGAAGAGATTTGTGATTCAACAGTGGCATTACAATTCAACACACCTGTTCAGAGCCAGCCCTCCACATTTTTCTCCTTTTGCCTGAGGTGGAGACTTCTTCATGGATTACAGTAACACTTTTTGACAAGCTTAGACTAGGTGGAGCTGCTGTGTAATGACAGAGCATAATTGATAATATCTCAGTAATGCATTATTTTTTGATTTCATCTGTTGCCATTTATTACCGTAAAAGCATTCATTGTTAAATAACTGGCCCAACCTGTCCACTTTTTGTTTTTAGTAACTGTAAGGCCTAACAAAGTATGTTTAATTTTCTAGTTATGAGTTAGCTGGCTTTGGGATGGTAATATATCCAGTTACTGTATTTTCTTTTATGTATCATTGTTCTAAAAGAAGCTACCTTAGTGTTATCCAAATAAAAATTAAACCTTCTATTTCTTCTGAAGTCTTCTCAAGTGGCTATTGAGTCCTTCCCAATGTCATAAGACCTGACAAGCACCTAAATAAAATGTTAACTGGAACATTTTCTCTTTTTACACATATCCTTTAAAAAAAATCAGAAGAAACTATTTATGTCTTAAATATTACATTGACCTAAATCCCTATTGTTGGAGACAGTCATATCCCTCATGAATTTTTCTTTCCCCACAGGATCTTATATGGCCATGGTTGTAAGAGGGAACTTAGGGGCTGAAAGTACGTTTTCATGTGCATTCAACCTTTACCTTGTTTGCTACCAAACAAATTTGCTTACTATGAAATTGAGGAACCACCACCAGTTGTTTCTGGGAAGGTTAAAAAAATAGTGTGAGTTCTCACCATGAAAAACGATAAGTATGTAAGGTTATGTGCATGCTATTTAGCTCATTTTAGCCATTCTACAATGCATACATATTTCAAAATATGTTGTACATGATAAATATATGCAATTTTGTCAATTAAAAATAATTTTTTAAAATAGCGTGAAGGATAGTCCTATTTTTTAAGGAACTTACCATCTAAAGTTGGCAAGCCACAGCTGGTTGTGGTGGCTCATGCCTGAAATCCTAGCACTCTGGGGGGCCCAGGTGGAAGGATCACTTAAGGCCAGGAGTTTGAGACCAGTCTGAGCGACATAGCAGCAAGATCCCATCTCTAAAAAAAATGGAAAAATTATCTGGGCATGGCGGTGCATGCTTGTACTCCCAGCCTACTGGGGGGCGGGGGGGGGGGGGGGGGGGGGGGGGGGGGCGCGGGCACGGTTAAGGCAGGAGGATTGTTGAGCCCTGGAGTTTGGGGTTGCAGTGAGCTATGATGATGCCACTGCACTCTAGCTCAGGCAACAGAGCAAAACTCTGTTTTAAAAAAATAAATAATATGAAGTTGGAGAGCCAAAGCATATCCTTGCAAAAATATCCCTAGCAACAGTTTGTTATATGACCTAGAAGAATTCAGAAGGAACAATCTTTATGGTCAGGAAGAACTTCTCTAAAGAGGTAAAATTTGATCTGGATCTAGAAAGGACAGTGCAATTTGCATGTGCAGAGTTAAGAGGAGAGAGCGTTGCAATATGGAGAAAGCATGAGCAAAGGAATAATGTAAAGAAGTTGAAATCGTGTTGGCTGTAAAAGGCACAGAATTTGGATAGAAAAATTGCAGAAGGAAAGATTCAATTGCCTTCCATTAGTGTTTTTAACAAGTCACCCTTACCTCTCCAAATTACTTTCCTCTGATTTTTATGCCTCTGCATGGTGAGGGGAGGATCCTGAGAATTTTCTGGCACTTTTCTTTCAGTTAAAAATTTACCTTGACTTCAATTACCTATCATCCCAGTGAACAGCTACTTACAATATAGGGTGAAAGCAGAATAATGACAGTAAATATAAGGTACAAGAGTGACACAAAGAAGACTTCTCGAGGAGAAAACATTTGAGTCTTAAAGGATGATATGTAGAGGTTCACCAGGTAAACCACCATTAATTTGTTTTGGCCACTAAACCTACACATTTCTTTAGGGAACTGCTGTATGCCCACATTGTGCTCAACGCCAGTAGATTTAGGGATGAACAGCCCTCTAGATATTCAGTACATGTAAACAAAAAATTCCACTGTAATGACACAGATTCCATGATGGAGATAGATGTAGGGTGTTAGGTCTGCCTAGCAGAGTTAGACCTGCCTCACCAAGGAAACTTCTTTTAAGCTGGAACTCAAATGGTTAGCGACATCGCGGCAGGTAGACTTGCAGAGAAATGTCTTCTAGGACAGTGGTCCCCCACCTTTTTGGCACCAGGGACTGGTGTCATGGAAGACAATTTTTCCACGGACTGGGGTGGTGGAGGGGGAGGGATGGTTTCGGGATGATTCAAGCCATTACATGTATTGTGCAGTTAAACCTCGCCGCTAATGATAATCTGTATTTGCAGCCACTCCCCAGCACTAGCATCACTGCCTCAGCTCCACTTCATACCATCAGGCATTAGATGCTTCTCATAAGTTGCACGTAGCCTAGATCCCTCACTTGCGCAGTTTACCGTAGGGTTTGTGCTCCTATAAGAATCTAATGCTGCTGCTGATATGACAGGAGGCTGGCCCGGCGCTCACCTCCTGCTGTGTGGCCTAGTTCCTAACAGGCCAGGACCTGTAGCGCTCTGTGGCCCCCAGGGGTTGAGGATCGCAGTTCTAGAAGAAATAGTACTTTTCCAATAGATGGCTAGATTGGGTGAATTCACCGTCAGTCAAAAGAGACACATTGTAATTAACACATTAACTGCCACGTGAGTTGTTTTAACTCAGGCTAGTTTTGAGCCTCAGGCCTTGTGAAGCATATGTAACTCCCACGTCTCTTTATCTTGAGCCACGTGAACTATTTTTCAAGTTGCATGTAACTCATGCACAGAAAACAATAAAAAATAAGAAATTTTTCATTAAATTATAAAGGATCATTTTGTTTTTGAAGTTTTTATTCTATTTTCGTACTAAAACACCGTGGCCCCAAGGGCGGGAAAACATTTTCTAGTGTGGCAGTCAATATGTTAAATGAGGGTTACTTGATTAGTTAGGCCAAAAGATTCTAATTTCATATTAAATACTTCACTTTAACAATAGCAATATATACTTCTCATTGCCTATTATACTCATCTTTGCAAGCTGTTTTTAGCATAAGCAACCCCAAAGTTAGTCAAGGCAAAAAAGAAATGATATTTCATACTACTAAATCTTTGTTGTTAGAGGTTTTTGTTTTTATGTCTAGATATATATAGGAAAACATCCTTACAGAAAATTTTAGCAGACTAGAGAAAATTATTTTAACAGAGGATTTGCTTTTGGAATTCTCAGCTACCCACTGTTGTTTTGCTCAAGCAATTCACTGCTTGTATGCTAAAATACACATCACAGCTTTGGGAACTTAAATCAGAGATGCTTATAGCCCTTGAGTTAAAAGAAAGAACACTAAAGTCTTGATGGAGAACAACCAGAACTCTTACTCATTGCTGATAGGAATATAAAATGGTTCAGCCACTCTGAAAAACAGTTTCACAGTTTCTCAGAAAGTTAAACATACATTTAGCATATGACCCAGCAACCTACTGCTAGGTATTACTCTAGAAAAATGAAAACTTAGGTTCACACAAAAACTTGTGCATGAATGTTCATAGAAGCTCTATTCATATTTGCCAAAACTAGAAACTACCCAAGTGTTCTTTAATATCCTTCGATTCACCTTCAGTGGGCGAATGGGTAAATAAACTGTTTTGTCCATGCAGTGGAATACTGCTCAGCAATAAAGAGAAACAAACGGTTGATATATACAACAGCTTGAATATATCACAAAGGCGTTATGCTTACTAAAAGATGTCTGTCTCTAAAAGTTACATACTGTATAGTTCCATTATAGGATATTTTTGAAAAGACAAAACTGTAGGGACAGAGAGCTGATCAGTGGTTGCTAAAGGATTCAGGAGAAAGTGTGACTACAAAGAGATACTGCAAGGGATTTTTTTTTTTTTTTGTATGATCGAACTGTTTTGTATTCTGATGGTGATGGTGGTTTCATGAATCTATGCATGTGTTAGAATTCATAGAACTGTATACTAAAAATAATCCATTTTACTATTACTATTCATTTGAAAATAAAACAAGGAAAAGAAATAGTCCATGGAATGGACTTTAAAATGGGTTTTAGCAAAATTTTATTGTTCTTTCATTTGTTTTATTAATAATAACTTTTAGGATGCCTGTAATAATAGCTGTCATTATAGGCATAGGACTGGGCTCTTTGCAAATTCTGCAAGACAAATTTTATTATACCTATTTTACAGGTGAGTAAACTGTAGCACAGAAAATTCAATGACTTTCCCAAGTCATATACTAATTGGAAAAAAAATCTTATTTGATGGACAACAGTTGGGATTACACAATCTTTAACAATATAAACTATAGCCACTGGTGTGGCAGTTCTCAAAGTGTAGTACAGTGACTACTAGCATCACAGTCACCTGGGGAGCTTGTTTAAAATGCGTTCCTGGGCCTCTGGTCTATTGAGTCAGTTTCCAATTTTCTCTTATATAAAATGGGGATGATAATGTACCTACCTGCTGTTCATGTTTTGAAGATTAAATATATGTAAAGCATGCTCTAGTGCCTAATATTTAGTAAGCACCATTATTGCTCTTATTTTTACTCTTGGCTGAGCTGAAAGGAACTTTAGAATTCATTTAATCTTACTTCATTACTCTGTAATTGAGGAAACTGAGACCAGTATAAGTTATTTGCCCAAGGTCACTTACAGAGTCAGGTCTTTTGTTGTTTTTGTTTTTGTTTTTTTTTTCTCCTTTTAGTGTTATTTGCTCTTAATTTAAATTAAGTATTTCTCTTGTAATGGGGCATCTAGTAGGTGTGGGGAGGTTGGGGAAGATTTTCAAATGATTTGAAACTCTGGCTTTAGTTTTTAAATAACATTTTCCCTTTAAAATAGTTATCCTACATTTGCTTAAAAAATGCTTCCTTAAATTTTCTTTTTCATAAGGCTTTTATATGCACGTGTATATATTTGTTTATGCTACTTTAGCAGTTGTAAAAGATTTACCCTGAGGAAAAGATAGGCTAGAATAACTGCATGTAAAGCATAAAGATTACAACTTACAGAATCTGTTCACTGCAAATATCCCAAGTGTAACTGAGACAAAGAACATACACTTTATAATCCTGAACTAGTTTATTCATGCAAAGCAGTAGAAAGATTCAGGTTTACAACCAAAGTGTTTATGAAAATCTCTTATCTGGGAAGAGCCTGAAACCTTCTATACAGCTTTTTAATCCAAAGATCAGTTTGAATGTATAGCTGTAGATATCTAATTACTATTTACTAGGAGATTGAACTGTAGGATTTCACTTTGAAAGTCAGTACCAGTCAAGCATAGAAAACAAACCTACATAATGCTTGAGAGCCTTTCAGATTTGCTTTGCAAACTAACAGGCTTCTGTCAAGAAAGGAACTGTCTAACATACAGCTGCACTCTCCTTCACTCTCTACTTTGGAGGGACTACCCATTACCCATTCATGTGCTCTTTCTCTAACCACTGAACATAGTTAAGTTGGTAAAATGCTTGCTCTGTATTTAAGTCCAAGAAAAATTACTTCATTGTCTGCCATGTGACAAGCCCAGGCCAAGCTACACAGGGAAACACAATTTCTACCCTCAGGGAGCTTGCCACTTACTCTGAAAATGAAACTTTAGTACCTGAAACAATTACAGAATAGTTAGGTTTAAAATGGGGAGATATAGTCCACGTACAAGTAGAATGTAAGAAAGTTTAGAAGAGTAAGATATGAGGGTAGGCTAGAGGAATCTGAAGAGAGATGGGGTTTGAATTAGGCCCTGGGTAAGTGGAAGAGAGTACTTGCTGTCTCATGAGAGATAGCTGTAAATTAGTGATTAAGAGATTATAGTACTATACCGCCTAAATTCAAATCCTAGCTCTGCCAGCTAGCAGCTATATAACTTTGAAAAAAATCACTTGATCTTCTTGTGTCTTCATTTAGTAGCTACTTGATAAGATTGTCGTGAAGATTAAAGTTGATATATGTGAAGTGCTTAGACTGGTACCTGACATCTAGTAAGTACTCAGGAAATATTTTCTGTAGTAATAATATTATAAACTGCATTTGGAAGAACGAGTAGGAAGAATCGTTTAGACTGAAGATGAAGTACATAGCAAAAATTTGAAAATGTGATACAGCTTGTAGGTATCAAGTGGCTTGGGGCATGTGGAAAAGAAGAAATAAAGCAATAAGGCAAGAAGAAGCTGTTGGTAGAGACAAGAGAGAAGTGAGGAGATTGAAAAATGTTCATTAGGGCACATTTTTCTTGAAGGTATGTCTATGTTCTGCCATAAAGTTTGAACCTTAAACTGTAGGCAGTGAGTATTCATCACTTCTTTTAAGCAGGAAATTGACATAATTAATTTGCAATTTAGGAAACTAATTCTGATGGCTATAGGTTTGCTCACCCACTTTGTTCATGTCTTTATGATAATACCGTTTTGCTATAATTTCTGTTGTTTTGTTTATTTTTTGGACTACTGCACTTTTCCAAGTGTGTTCTATTGAGCACACATTTGTTAAAAATACAAATTTCTGGGCTTCCAAGCTAGACCTACTGAATCAGAATCTCTGAAGGGGGGCCAGAGAGTCTGTGTTTTCACAAGTTTCCTGTATAACCGGTGATTCCTATGTATCTTAAAATTTGAGAACCGATGGTTTAGCAGAAAGAACTAGGCTTTAGAAACAGACAGACCTATGTATAAAACCTGATTCAGTCCCTCATGAGGTATATACCACAGACAAGTTACATAGCCAATTCAAGTATCATTTTCCCTGTCAAGTGGAAATAATAATACCCTATTATGATATTGTGTGAAGGAAAAAAAACATCATATGTAAAATGACTAACCCATAATAGGCCTTCATATTTATTGCCTTCCTTTCCAAGCTTATATATCTTTCTTCTACAACTAGTGAAAGAAGGGAACTATCTTACTCATACTATTGTCTCCAGTTTCTAACACAGGGCCTACATCTAGTAGGTATGCAGTAAATGTTTTGTAAATGTCTAAGTGAATGAATGAATAAATGAATGAATGAATGAATTTTATGGAAAAGGACTGGAAATTGGGAGACCTGTTAAGAGGCTAATATCATAGTCAAAGCAAGAGATAACAGGGTCTAAACTAAGGCATCATTCTTGAAAAATGTGCAGGTTCCATCCTAGGTTACCAGGCAGATATGTAGATTGTCTCTGGATTGGTTTAGCCTTAACATAAACTCTCACAAGTTAGCCAGTTTCCTCTAAAGCAGACACAGAGACAGCAATCCATCGTTTGAAATCCTGCCACTAAAGAAATTAACAAACCAGTCCTAAATCCAGCTTTTCAACTCACTCCCACATACCACTTCTGTCCAGATGAAAAAGAATCTTTTCTAAACATCTCCACCGGAAATTCCAGAGATTTACATTCTAGCAGAGCAAGACGATCTCAGTTAGGACTTGGAGGTTACTTGCTTACTTGTGTTTTCATAGTCTTCCATGGACTACTTTGAAATTTCTCTGTTTAAAACTGTTTATAACTGGAATTTTAAAAATAACCAGTTGGTCTGACATTTAGGCTCAATCTTTGATGTGATAAATAGTAACCTGAAAAAATATTGAGTGTCAGGTTTACCATAATCCTTATTTCACTGCTTTTGAACACTAGCAGTTCACTAATGATTTTATAGACATATCAGTTTAACAGATATAAACATGCAGATATTATTCCATAGCTATCCCCTACTCTGATTCAAGGACTATTTGGAAGTAAGAAAATTTACAGGTAGAGAAACACAATAAGCATGTAGATTCAAGAGAAGTAAAATAGCAGAAAGAGCTCTGGATTAGGTAACAGGATGCCTGCATTCTAACAAGCTGTGTGACCCTGGGAAAATAACTTATGCTTTCTGAGTCTCAGTTTCCTCATCTCTAAATAGGGATAAAAGTCCCTTCCTGGCCAATCTAATTGTTGTATCATATGTGAAAGTGCTTTTGTAAACTTTGAAATATAAAACTTTAAAGGATTTAAAGTCTTAGATAAAAATATAGGCAGGAGGATGTTCTTTAATACTTAGTACATTTTCCCTTTGCAAATACTTACTTAGTTAATGGTAGATTTGATGACATAAACAAGGAAATGAGAGATTTTTACAGAATGTTAGCCACAGTGATAAATGAGGCCTAGAGCCAGGGAACTCATTCTTATCACAGAGATGAGGCCTTCTAAGTTGTTCCTGATTCCATTAACAAAATGATTTTTCCTTCTAGTCTGGAAACCTTTAGTACATTTCAGAGCACAATCCCACTATGTGTTTCTCCATTTGATCCTCACAGCCCGGGCTACCCTAAGTAGAGCAAACCTAGGGGCTTGCCCTGGGCCTTCATGCAGAAGTGCCTCCTTCCTCTATCTGCCCCAACTCCTGCACTTACAGTGTGATTACTTAAAGGCACACTAAGCACTTACAGAAGCAGAAGAGTAGATTCACAAATAGACAGTAAAAATAAAAAGAGAGAGATACCTTTTGGAAATTTTGTATTTCAGAAAAATCAAAATAATCATTGTGAGAAAAATGAGAATTTTGCCAGACTTCTGAAACTATTTACAGTTTAAGAATTACTTTTCTTCTCAATTATATATGCTGTATAATGTGTGCTTAGTATCTCTAATTTCTTATTTTTGGCCCTAAGACACCTGTCAGAGCCCTGGTATGTAGAGACCGACTTGGGTGGGGTACAACAGTCAGGCAGGGAACAATGAGAAGATGCCTCAGAGACCTTAGGCTGTTCACGTAATTATTCCTGAACCTTCCCCTACTTCCCCTCCTGTACCATTGCCATTTTACCGACAGAAAAATGATGCTGTTAATGAGGGCTGATTTGCTCCAGGTCCTCCCAGGCAGTCCTTATGAGAAATTCAACTGTTCGTCTTGAAGTCACACATCTAGTTATTAGAAGGAAGATGATTAATATTATTGGGATTATTATTATAAGGATAACATTCATCAAAAACATGCTACAGCCCCAGATACTATGCTAGGTGATATATATTCATTATTTCAATTCATCCTTCCATTAATCTAGCTGGAAGGTTTTTTTCCCATTTTAGAGATAAAATTGATCAGTGTTGAAAGAGGTCAAGGAACTTGCCCAAGAAATAGAAATTAAGTGGCAGACCTAGAATTCAAACCAAGTCTGTCTGTGTTTGAAGCCCATGACCTTTTCTCTATAATGTTCCGCCACCAGGATGGAGTGAGAACTGGGATCCAATTCATTTGGCTAGAAGATGAATGTCCTGGTCCCAGTATACAATGAAGCCCATACTACCAGGCAGTACTTCTTTTGAGTGCCAGTTTAACTTATCTTTTCAAGCAATGCCCTCATCATTTATACTTTCAGTGCAGAAAGATTAAAATATTCCTCTCCCTCTTTCCTCTGCAGACAGCTTTGTTGTTGCTTAGTTCTTGGCTCTGTAGCCATGAAGACAACCAGCTCATGTGACCTCCCTCTGTAATTTTGATACTTGGTTTTTTGGTTTTTTTGGTAGAATTCAAGTAACAGAAAAGTAATCATTTTTAAGTGTGCAAGTCAGTGGCATTTTGAACATTCACAATGTTGTGCAACTATTACCTCTATCTAGTTCCAAAACATTTTCATCACCCACATGCCCATTAAGCAGTCACTTTGCATTGCCCCCCATACACTCACAACATTGATTTGCTTTTCTGTCTCTGTTGATTTGCATGTTCTAAATATTTCACATAAATGTAGTTATACAATATATGACTTTTGTGTCAGGCTGCTTTCATTTAACATAATGTCTTCAAGGTTCATCCATGTTGTAGAATGTATCAGTACTTCATTCTTTTTATGGCTGAATAATATTCCATTGTATGGATAATATCATATTATGTTTATCCATTTATCTGTAAATGGACATTTGCATGGTTTCTACTTTTTTGGCTGTTGTGAATAATGATACATGAACATTCATGTATAGCTATCTGAGCACCTGTTTTCATTTCTTTTGTGTATATTCTTAGAAGTGGAATGTTGGGTCATATGGTAATTCTATGTTTAAGCTCTTGAGGAACCACTGTTTTCCAGAGCAGCTGCACCATTTTACATTCCAACCAGCAATGTTCAGGTGTTCTAATTTCTTCATATCTTCACCAATACTTATTATTTTCTCTTTTTAAAAAAATAATAGCCATCCCAGTGAGTATCAGGCAGTATCATGTTGTGGTTTTGATTTGCATTTTCCTAATGACTAATGATGTTGACGTATTTTTATGTGCTTCTTGGCCATTGGTATATCTTCCTTGTCTAATTCTGATTCTTTGAAAATATGAGAAATTATTTAAATATAATTATTTAAATATTTAGATGTTATTATTTAAATAATATTAAATATTATTATTTAAATATCTTGTTTTGTAAGCAAGATTATCAGAATGGCTTATGGCCTGAGAAATTTCCAAAAATAAGATCTGAAATATCTGAATTTCAGTTCTATCCCAGTTTGCCCATAACTTATTTTTTTAAAAAATAAGCTTTTCACCTCCCAAACACTAAAGAAGAAATTGAGGCATATTTTTACATCTTGCTAGTGCCTAATTAATTAGTCCCCTTAAGAATAGTTTAATTACTGAAATCTCTGCTTCCTCTGTTCTCATACCAACCAGATACTTACTTAGAAAATGTAATTACCAATTTGGCATTAGGGGCAGGTTTTGAAAACTTGGCTTTAAATTATCAAATATTTAAATTATTTTACTTTTTTTTCTTTTTGATGTCACTGAATCTACAAACTTGGCAGGGGCTTGCTTGTCTGTTTCAGTGATTCAGGAAGTCAGTGCATTGTCCTCCTAGTTTAATTCGGTCCGCATTTGTTGAGTCCCTACTGTGTGTCAGCACTGTGCCCAGTAATGAGCACGAAGGTTCCCCCTGAAAAGAAACACGTCACCCATGTAGCTTATGTTACAAAGGGTAGTCCTAGAATAACTTGGCAGCCTATATAAGAGAATAATTTTCCTCAGTAGAGCTATTTTCTGGTTTCCATTCTTGCCTATTGCTTCCAGCCATCTTGTAAATCTCAGAATTTAAGCTAGGGATAATGGCAGTAATGGCAACAAGAAGAAAGCAAAGCAAGAATATATACTTTGCAATGGCTATTGACACTTTTGAGATTAATGATAGAGCAGGTACCTTAGCTCCCTTTTCCTTTCTTTCTTCTTGTATATGGTCACGTCTTTTCTTCCCTCTGTCTCTCAATATATGTGAGGATTAAATAAGATAATAATATGAAATTATAATTAGAAGAGTACCTATAATAAGCATTCACTAAATGTTAACTGCTATTATCTACCAAGTACTAACCATGTTAACTTATGCTGAAAATTCAGAGGTTAATAAAACAATATCCCTGCCATCTAAGTGCTCGTAGTCTAGTGAGAGAAACAAATAAATGATTATAATCATGCAATGTGATTTGAGCACAGAAGTGAACCCACTCAGTCCAGGGTTACGGGAGGAGAGAGAACCTAGGAATGCCTAGAGCTGCACTTTAGCTGGATCCGAAAGATGAATGTGATTTTGCCTGAAGGAGAAGGGATGGAGAATATTCCAGGCCAAAGATAAAGGGTGTACAGAGGCAGAGAGGCACAAAAAAGTCTAGTCTGTTCAAGAGTTGTGAGAGAGCTTATGTAAGTCAAGCATAGGGTATATGGTAGGGGAAAGTAGACTATGAAGCTGATAAAGTATCTGAGACCGGCTGTGCTAACATGTTTAGATTCTATCCTGAAGGTATGGGGGAATCATTGAAAGTCAGAAAAAAGGTTACCATATGATTTTTATTTTAGAAAAGTGATTGTTTTACCCATACTGACTGTGCTTTCAACAATAGGAATTTGATAATAGCAGTATATAATAACAACAAAATCTCTATGAAAATAAGAAAAAAAAATCCTTTGTCTCTTTTTTTTTTTTTAGATAAAATCTAGATACGTTTTAAAGTAGGAACTAGTTTTAACATCTTTCTTTTTCCCACAGTACCTGACCCAGTGCATTGCTTATAGGTGTTCAACAGAGTCATTACCTGAAACTAAGCCAAGATACCAAGTGATTCAGAACAAAAAGTTCTATAACTAAGCCTCCAAGACAGGTTGCATTTTAAAATATGTCTAAAGTTAGAAATTATTCCACCACTTTTCCTATATACCTAGAAACCTATCTGTTCTTTCAAGACTTTCTCTTATTAGCCCAGGTAAAATTTGAAACATACTGCTGTAAGACATTTGACTTTAAATCTTTCACCCTAATGTCAGAGCTAAGTTATAGCTTCTGATTTTTTTGTAATGAACAAATTAGTTACTCTGCCCATTTGGCCTTTCCTTTTCCCTAAGCTCCCCCTAGACTTCTATAAACTTTAAATCCCATTGGAGTTTTATTCCTTACTTACTAAAAGTTGAAAGTTTAAAAGGCTGAAACTAACATTTATAGTGATTTTTAAAAGGTCAGTAAACTTTTTCTATGAAAGGCCAGATAGTAAATATTTCTGGCTTTGGGGCCATATACTGTCATAGCTATGGAATTCTGCCATGTTGGCACAAAAGTAGCCATAGACAATACATAAACGAATGAGCTTGGCCATGTTCCAATAAAATTTTATTTACAAAAACCAGGCCAGCTTTGACCCAAAGACTGTGATTTACTGACTGGTGATTGAAAGTAAGCTTCATTCCTCTTGTCTTATCTGTCTACTTTCAGGAAGTAATCTTAACTGGCGAAGTGTCCACAAAATACAACATTCAGATTTTATCAGCGACCATTATATCATCTCTCTGTTACATACACGTGCACACAAATGCACCACACAAATTCTTCAGAGCATTTAGCTGGATTTACTGTGTAACAGGGGTACTATATTGGAGAGGAAATATGTGTTTGACTGCCTTTTTCTGTTACCTTTCTCTGAATATATGCTCTCAGCGGACATATTCCTGTGTGAGGAATTTACATGCCCATTTGGGAACCTATTATACAGTCTCTGTTTAAAAGCACAGGTCTTATCTCCCAAACTCCTGTCTGGCTACTAAAGGATTAGGTCCCAGTCCTAGTATTTAACCACTCTTCTGTACCAATGTGGATTAACTTTCCCATTGATGCCTTTCTTTTTTTTTTCTTTTTTTGTTTGTTTTGAGGCAGAGTGTCACACTGTTGCCTGGGCTAGAGTGCAATGGTGTCATTATAGCTCACTGCAACTTCAAACTTCTGGACTCAAGCAGTCCTCCTACCTCAGCTCCCGAGTAGCTAGGGCTACAGGCATGTGCCACCTCGCCCAGCTAACTTTTTTTTTTTTTATTTTAATGTAGAGATGGGGGTCTCACTGCATTGCTCAGGCTGGTCACAAACTCCTGGCCTCAAGTGATCCTCCTGCCTCAGCCTCCCAAAGTGTTAGTATAACAGGCATGAGCTAGCACGCCTGGCCTTATATCTTTCTTGAAAGCAAAAATAATATTCGAACCATTTTTCACTTAAGCAGTATTAAGTATATTATTTTTAATGAAAAATATACTGGCTTTCTATAAGGTCAGTAAGATTCCCTGCTCAGAAGACTGCTATGGTCCTCTTTTTTTTTTTTTTTTTTTTTTGAGACAGAGTCGCACTCTGTTGCCCTGGCTAGAGTGAGTGCCGTGGCATCAGCCTAGCTCACAGCAACCTCAAACTCCTGGGCTCAAGCGATCCTACTGCCTCAGCCTCCCGAGTAGCTGGGATTACCGGCATGTGCCACCATGCCCGGCTAATTTTTTCTATATATTTTTAGTTGTCCGATTAATTTCTTTCTATTTTTAGTAAAGACGGGGTCTCGCTCTTGCTCAGGCTGCTCTCGAACTCCTGAGCTCAACAATCCGCCCACCTCGGCCTCCCAGAGTGCTAGGATTACAGGCGTGAGCCACCGCGCCCAGCCTGCTGTGGTCTTCTTAAGCAGAAGTTTTCAAAATTTAATGTGCATAGGCTAGGAATCACCTGGAGATCTTATTAAAGTTCATATTCTGACTTAATCTGAAGTATGGGGCCCAAGATTCTGCTTTCCTGACAGGCTCTAAATTAATTTCAATGCTGCTTGTCCTTGGACCACACTTCGATTAGCAAGGTTCTAAGTACTGCTTCTGTTACTACATCCAGTCGTCCAGGGTTTTATCTTTGGATCAACAGAATCAAGAATCAGAGCTGGTATTCTGTAGGAGAGGTGGCATCAAAACTCTAATCCTTGACTATGGGGTGAGGCCAACCAATTTATTTGTTTATTTAGTTTGGTAGCTTCTGTAAAACTAGGAGTTATTATTTGAAATGGTCCTTGGCTGCTTATTCTTATCTTTCATATGTATTGGAAAATTGAAGAACATTGTCTCTTTGAGTATTGCTTCATCCTCTGTTATTTCCTCCTAGAATTCTTAGCAGATTCATATTAGACACTGTGATTATATTCTCTATATCTCTTAAATTCTCTGTCATATTTTATTTCTCTGTATCTCTCTGTTACAATTTAGGTAATTTCTTCTGATTACTTCCATTTCATTAATTCTCCCTTCACCTATGTTCAAACTGCTGTTTAATCTATCCATTAACTTTTTGTAGTATTAATCATTTATTTTCTATAGCTATGTAGCAGTATAATTGATATATAATACCCTGCACCTATATAGAGTGTACAATTTGATAAGTTTTGACATATGTGTACACCTGTGAAACCCTTAACACAATCAAAATAGTGAACTCCTTTCACTCTCAAAAGCTTCCTAATGCATCATCCCTCTCTTCTGCCTCTTTCCGCCAACCCAAGTCCCATGTATGCACTGATCTGTCTATCAGTATAGATTTGTTTGCATTTTCTAGAATTTTATAAAAATTTAAATCATGCAATATGTACTTGTTAGTCTGGCTTCTTTCACTCAGCATAATTATTTTGAGATTTATCCACTGTCACATATGTCAATGATTCATTCCTTTTAATTGCTAAGTAGTATTCCACTATATGGATATACCACAATTTTACAATTTTTTGTTTTGATTTTAGCAATTTTTTTAAAAATAGAAGTGGAATTTATATACAGTTAGCCATTGTAATGTGTACAATTCAGTGGCATTTAGTGTATTTACAATGCTGTGCAACAACTGTCTAGCAGTATTACCAATGTTGCCTTTAAGGATAATTTAACATTTACATTTTAAATTTTTGCATAAATGCCTTTTTTAAAAAATAAGGTAAAAAAAACACAGCAAAGTAGCTCAAAATTATGATATATTGTTTTTTTTCTTTCTGATTAGCTCCTCATGTACACATAAACACAAGAAAGCCCAAATAGACAGCTATACTTAAATACAGTATCTCAACAGACCCCAAAACTTTATTGTTACCTAACCTGGGTCTTAAAACAGGCTGCCAACATAAAGGATAAGTCCAGCCTCCAACAGCAACTGAGCAATATGTTATGATGGCTATAAAATTTATACGTGTGAGGCAACTGCCTGAGCTTACTTCCTGTCAAACAGTCACTGAAACAAACACTGCTGTTTTACTTAATTCCCTCTAAATGCTGATGTGCCCCTGATCTCCATTGGAAAGACTGTCAGTCTGTACTTGAATACAACTCTGTACATGACCAACATCATCATTTTCATTTAATAAAATCAAGAGGACAAAGCTAAGAATGAGTAATTTCAGTTCCCACTGAATTATTTCTTCTCTCTGTCACCTCGGTTTTTTCTGTTTTGGGATTGCTGCTGAGCAATCTCATTTAACCTTACATTTCAGTGCTGTCTTCTTGGGTCTTGAGAGGGTCTGCTTTGTGTTGCTACCCCCACTATCTGACTGACTATCACTCAGTTCGGAGCACACTGCTTCTTTGAGTCTCTAAGCAAGATTTGGTCTCCATTAGAGAATTCAATTCTCCAAACCCTGTCATGACTGGCTTGCCATGCCTATTCTGTGAAATCTTATGAAGAGAATTTGTTATATTACCACAGAGGTTCCAAAATCTGTCTGCTCTGAAGAAGAAATGATTTGACAAAAAACTCTACTGCTACTTTCAATAATGCTTATATTTTTTTTACAATTTTTTAACTTCCACCTCTTGATGGACATTTGGATTATTTCCTAGTTTTTGGCTGTTAGAAATAAAGCTGCTATGAACATTTGTGTACACTTTTTCTATTGGTATAGAGCAATATGGTCATTTGTTGTGCTTAGGACTATTAATAGAATGAATGGATCATATGATAGATGCGTGCTTACCTTTTTAAGAAACTGCCAAAGTGTTTTCCAAAGTGGTTTTACCATTTTACATTCGCATCGACAGTGTATAAGGAGTTCCAGTGCCTCCATATCCTTGTCAACACTTGGTATGATTAGTCTTTTTTTTTTTTTTTTTTTGAGAATAGTCTCGCTCTGTTGCCCTGGCTAGAGGGTGGTGGTATCATCACAGCACAAGTTGCTCATGCAACCTTAAACTCCTAGACTCAAGCGATCTTCCTGATTTGCAAAGATTTTTCTCCCAGTCTGTGGCTTGTCTTTTGTTCTCAGTATTATTTTCTTTCTTTCTTTTTGTAACAAATTAATTTATCTCCAACATATTCTACAGTGCGCATTTTGTATTGAGGGGTAGGATTACAGGTTATTGAGAAAACAGATTTATTTTATTGTTGCTTATAATTCAAAAGTAATGTTTGTTAGTATCTCATGATAATTCACAATAATAAATATTAGATAGCATTTCCCTGCTCAGGAAATGTTTTATAACTATTTTGTTTTACTTTTTGGGAAATTCACTCTTTCTTCAATTTCAGAATATTATGGGGGTACAGATGTTTTTGGTTACATGTATTGATGTTATGCTTGAGTCAGGGTTATAAGTGTGCGTATCACCCAGATAATGTTCATTGTATCCGTTAGGTAGGTTTTCACCCATCCCCTCCTCCCTTCTCCCCCCTGCTTGATTTCCACTGAGTTTTTTTTTGTTTTTGTTTTTGTTTTTTTTTTTGAGACAGAGTCTCCCTCTCTTGCCTGGGGCGAGTGCCATGGCGTCAGCCTAGCTCACAGCAACCTCAAACTCCTGGGCTCGAGCAATCCTACTGTCTCAGCCTCCCGAGTAGCTGGGACTACAGGCATGTGCCACCATGGCCGGCTAATTTTTTCTCTATATATTTTTAACTGTCCAATTAATTTGTTTCTATTTTTGGTAGAGACGGGGTCTCGCTCTTGCTCAGGCTGGTCTCGAACTCCTGAGCTCAAACAATCCACCCGCCTCGGCCTCCCGGAGTGCTAGGATTACAGGCGTGAGCCACTGCGCCCAGCCTTCCACTGAGTTTTAATTAATACTTTCCTCTGTGCACATGTGTGCTCATCAGTTAGCTCTAATTTAATAGCAAGTACATGTGGTGTTTGTTTTCCATTCTTTAGAAATTTCACTTAGGATAATGGTCTCCAGTTCCATCAAATTGTTGCAAAAGGCCTTAATTCCATAGTATACATATACCACATTTTGTTAATCCACTCATGAATTGATGGGCACTTGGGCTGATTCCACATCTTTGTGATTGTGAATTGTGCTGCAGTAAACATTTGAGTGCAGGAGTCTTTTTGATAAAATGACTGACCTTTCCTTTGGGAAAAGGACTGACTTTCCCCAGTAGTGGGATTGCTAGATCAAACGGTAGGTCTACTTTTAGTTCTTTGAGGAATCTCCATACTGTTTTCCGTGAAGACTGTACTAATTTGCAGTCCCACCAACAGTATATAAGCATTATTTTCTCTCTGCATCCATGCCAGCATCTATTGTGTTTTTGGACTTTTTAATATAAGCCATTCTAACTGGAGTAAGGTGATATCTCATTGTGGTTTTAATTTGCATTTCCCTGATAATTAGTGACATTGAGCATTTTTTCATATGTTTATTGGCCATTTGTCTGTCTTCTTTTGAAAAGCTTCTGTTCATGTCTTTTGCCCACTTTTTAATGGTGTTGTTTGTTTTTTCATTGCTAATTTACTTGAGTTCTTTGTAGATTCCGGTTATTATCCCTTTATCAGATGTATAGCTTGCAAATATTTTCTCTCATTCTGTAGGTTGTCTATTTGCTCTGTTGATTATTTCCTTGGCTATTCAGAAGCTTTTTAATTTAATCAAGTCCCATTTATTTATTCTTGTTGTTACTGTGATTGCCATTGGGGTCTTCTTCATAAACTCTTTGCCTAGGCTATTATCTAGAAGAGTTTTTTCAATATTTTCTTCTAGAATTCTTATGGTTTCATGCCTTACATTTAAGTCTTTTATCCATCTTGAATCAGTTTTTTTGAATGGTGAGTAATATGGATCTTCTCTTCATTCTTCCACATGTGGCTATCCAAGTTTCCCAGCACCATTTATTGAATAGGGCTTCTTTTCCCCAGTGTGTATTGTTGTCTGCTTTGTCAAAGATCAGTTGGCTGTATGTGAATGGTTTTATTTCTGGGTTGTCTGTTCTGTTCCATTGGTCTAGGTCTCTATTTTTGTACCAGGACCATGCTGTTTTGGTTACTATAGCCTTGTAGTATAGTTTGAAGTCTGGTAACGTGATGCCGCCAGATCTGTTCTTTTTGCTTCAGGCTTCTTTGGCTATTTGGGCTCTTTGCTGGTTCCAAATGAAATGTAGAATTATTTTTTCTAGTTCTGTGAAATACGACATTGGTATTTTGATAGGGATTGCATTGAATCTGTAAATCAACTTGGGTAGTATGGACATTTAAACAATGTTGATTCTACCAAACCATGAGCATGATATGTTTTTCCATTTGTTTGGGTCGTCTGTGATTTCTTTCCTCAGTGTTTCATAGTTCTCTTTATAGAGATCTTTCATTTCCTTGGTTAAGTATATTCCTAGGTGTTTTATTTTCTTTGTAGCTATTGCGAATGGTATTGAGTCTTTCATTTGACTCTCAGCTTGACTGTTACTGGTGTATAGGAATGCTACTGATTTGTGTACATTGATTTTGCAACCTGAGACTTTGCTGAATTTATTTATCAATTCCAGGAGTCTTTTGGTGGAGTCTTTGGGGTTTTCTAGATATAAGATCATATCGTCAGCATGTTTATAACTCTTAATTCCACTATTAGGTGAATAGCTTATAATCGTATAGTAATAATACTTCTATGTACCTCAGGTTTAATTCTTAACTATGATTTTTAAATAGTTTTTTATTTTCATGGATACATAATAGTTGTATACTCTGGTTTCTCTTCAGATCATATAAATCTTTTGCCTTTTACATAATAGTTGTACATATTTATGGGTTACATATGATATTTTTATATAAGCATACCCACTATCATTTTTAATTATCTTTAGGAGAGTAGAAGTTTTTAATTTTGATGAAGTCTAATTTAAATATTTTTTCTTTTATGTATCATACTTTTGGGTCATATGTAAGAAATATTGCCTAACCCAAAGTCACTATTTTCTCCTATGTTTCTTCTATAAGTATTATAGCTTATATGATATAAGCTATAACTGTTATAGCTTATATGATCTATAAGTATTATACCTTATATGATCCATGGTCTATGATCCATTTGAGTTAAATTTTGTATATAGGATACATATGAATTGAAGTTCTTTTGGGGGGAGGGCAGTGGAGGACTGATGGATATCCAGTAGTTCCAGCACTGTTTGTTGAAATGGCTATCCTTTTTCCACTGAATTGTTTTTGCATCTTTGTCAAAAGTCACTTGATCATATATGCGTAGATCTGTATCTGGACTTCATTCCGTTCCATTGTTCTTTTGTCTATCTTTACACCAATATCATACACAATTACTTTAGCTTTATAATAAAATCTTGAAATCCAGTAGTAGAAGTCCTCTAACTTAGTTCTTCTTTTCATAGTTTTTTTTGGCTTTGCTAAGTCCTGTGCATTTCCATGTGAATTTTACAATCAACTTGTCAATTTCTATAAAGAATCCTTGCTAGTATTTTGATTGAAGTTGTGTTGAATCTGTAGATTATTCAGAAAGAATTGGCATATATAAAAATATTGACTCTTTTAATCCATAAAAATGCTGTATCTCTCCATTTATTTAGGTCTTCCTTAGTTTCTCTCAGCAATGTTTTGTAATTTTCAGTGTACACATCATTTGCATCTTTTGTCAAATTTATCCCTAAGATTTCATATATTTTAGGCTATTATAAATGATACTTTAAAAATTTAAGTTCTGATCATTCTTTGCTAGTGTATGGAAATATAGGCTGGTCCAGGTGCAGTACTGTTTACAACTAATTAATCACAACCAGTTACAGATTTCTTTGTTCCTTCTCTACTCTCATTTCTTTACTTGAGTAGCCTAAAAAATAAACAAATAAATAAAATAAAGAAAGAAATACAGTTGCTTATTATTGATCTATTTTATATCCTGCAGCCTTACCTAACAACTTATTAGTTATAATAGCTTTTGGTAGAATTCTTAGACTTTTCCACATTTCTAATCATTTTATCTGTGAGTAAAGAGAGTTCTATTTCTTCCTCTCCATCCTAGATGCTTTTTATTTCTTTTTTTTACCTCATCAGATTTAAAAATCAGTCAGTGAAAGTCACCATATAATCATCTCAATAGATGAAAAGCATCAGACAAAAGCTAATCTATTCCTGAAAAAAATCTTCTAGTAAAACAGGAATAAAATAGAGCTTCCTTAGCCTGAGAAAGGGCATTTATGAAAAATCTACAGCTAACATCTTACTTACTGGTGAAAGATTGAATGTTTTCTTGCTAGGATCAGGAAAAAGACAGGGATATCTGTTCATATCCTTCTATTCACCATTAACCTGGCAGTTCTAGCCAATCTAATAAGCAGTTACTCTCCATTTCCCCTTGCCTCAGCCTCTGGTACCTCTAATCTACTTTCTATTTTTTTCTTTCTTTTTTTTTCAAACAGCTCTAAACTCCAGACAGATAATTTACTTTCTGTCTCTATGAGTTTGCCTATCCTAGGTACCTCATGTAAGTAGAAACATAACAATATTTGTCCTATTGTGTTTGGCTTCTTTCATTTAGCCTAACTATGTCCTCAAGGTCCATCTGTGTTGTCATATGTATCAGAACTAAATTCCTTTTTATAGCTGAGTAATATTTCACTATAGGTGTATACTGTATTTTGTGTATCCATTCATCTATTGATGGACCACTGGGGTTATTTCCACCTTTCGGCTATTATGAATAATGCTGCTATGAACATGTGTTTGGTGAGCATTTATATATCTTTTTTTAAAAAATGTCTATTCACATCTTTTGCTCATTTTTGAATTGACTTGTTTAGTTTCTTTGTTGTTAAAAGAGTTCATTATATATTCTGAATATTAATCCTTTATCAGATATGTGATTTGTAAATATTTCCTTTTATTCTGTGGATTATTTTTTTACTCTCTTCATGGTGTCCTTTGATACACAAAAGTCTTTAATTTTGATAAAGTGTGATTTATCTATTTTTTCTTTTTAATGCCTATGCTTTCGGTGCCATTCTGAGAAATCATTGCCTAATCCAAGGTCATGAAGACTTTCACCTATGTTTTCATCTAAGAGTTTTATAGTTTTAATTCTTAAATTTAGGTTTTTGATCCATTTCAAGTTTGTTTTTTTTTAATATGGCATAAGATAAAGGACCAGCTTTATTCTTTTGCATGTGGATATCCAGCTTTCCCAACACTATTAGTTGACCGTCCGTTCCCCATTGAATGGTCTTGGCACCCTTGTTCAAATCAATTCACCTTATATGTGAGAGTTTCTTTCTGGGCTCTCTGTTCTATTCCATTGTTTTATATATCTCTCCTTATGCCAGTACCTCACTATTTTAATTATTGTAGCTTTGTGGTAAGTTTTGACATCAGAAAATGTGACTCTTTCAACTTTGTTCTTTTTCAAGATTGTTTTGACTATTAATGGTCCATTGAGTCCATATGAATTTGGAGATGGGTTTTTCTATTTATGTAAGAAATGCCATGAAGATAACAGTCAACTGTTTCTTAAAGAGATTTTAAAATAAGAAAATTATTTATTAATTTACCTGTGAAGCTCCCACTTCCAGTTTTCTTTATGACTTTGTCTTAACACAAAGACATTCCTCTGTGGTATAATTTTTCTTTCACCTGAAAGATTTCCTTTAACTTTCACTCTAATATACATGCTAGTGATGAATTCTTTTAGCTTTTGTGTGTTTGAAAAGCCTCTTTCACCTTCAGTTTTGAAAGATATTTTCAGTGCATATAGAATTCTAGATTGATAGGGTTTTTTTCTTTCAGTACTTTAGTGATGTAGCTCCACTGTCTTCTCAGTTTCAGTGTTTCTGATGAGAAGTTCTCAGTCTGTTTTCCCCTATGCATATTTCATCTTTTCTCTGACTGCTTTTAAGTTTTCTTTTTATTATTAATTTTAAGCAATTTGATTGTGATGTGTCTTGATGTAGTTTCTACATGTTTCTTTTGCTTGATGTTTGTTTAGACTCTTGAATATGTGGCTTTTTAGTTTTCATCAAATTTGAAAAAATTTTGGCCATTATTTCTTAAAGTAGTCTTTCTTCCCCTTACCCCTTCACCCCATTCCCAGACTCCAATTCAGCTTACATTCAGCTGCAGAAGTTACCCCAGAGATAACTTTTACAACTCCATACCTTGATTGAGTCCAAAATAAGGTCTCTGTCCACAATTGGGCCTCTAGGTTACCAAGATAGATAACCTACCTTGTCAGGTTCTTTATTACCTTATTATTTATATCTCTGATTTTCAATTTGCTCTTTATTTCCGGTACCCAGAAACTTCTCTTTATTTCTTTGTTTCTTTCTGACATGCTCAGTAGATTTTTTAAACATATTTGTTATATTTTATCTACTATCTCTAAGTATCTATATTGAGATAATTTCAGGTTATCTTGATTCATATCTCTTTAGGGATAGATAGCAGGGCCATTTCCCTGTTTAAAAGGACGTATTTATTAAAGAACAGGGTATGCATTCTAACCTGGGCATTGAGAAAAACAAATAAATGTCAAATGTGTGTATGCATTTGATAAATATTTGAAAAAATCCTAACCTCTACAGCCTGCTTCAGTCTGGTAATTCAGAGTTTTGTATTAGTCTTTTGAGAATTAGTTAATGATTACCAATCTTCAACACTGTTTAAGGATAATAAATTACATCTAAATTCCATTTTTGGTTAATTCTTCCTTTAGGAACCATTTGACAGCTCATAAAATGTTTTCATTATTTTTAATGGACCCTATTTTTAGTGGGTTATAGTGAAATCTGATTCAATGGCTATTATCTCAGAGATATAGGACTATACTGAACCCATCTAGTGTGCTACAGAGGGGGAAAAACATAGGCTTCAGGGTGAGAATGACTAGGTTTGAATTCTAATTCCAGCACTTCTTAACAACTCATAATACTCAGGATAGGAAATATGTTTAAATAAAAATTACTAGTCTGAAGAATACTTTGAGCCTCTATGACTTCTGTTACATAACTATTGAGCACTCATAATTCCATTCGTTCATACAACAAATATGTATTAGATGCTTGTCATGAATACATAGGAGCTGAATGCTATAGGAGATATTTTATATATAGGCATATAGAGTCTTTTCCTTCTGGGAGCATACAGCTCAGGTGGGGAGCAGTGAGACAAATATGCAAGTGAGTGTAACACCAAGCAGTATGAGACCAGTGACAAGTATGCTGCAAATGAAAGGCTCCAGTTGAGGCTATCACTTACTTCTGAGCAATCCGGCTTCTTAGTTTGGTGTGACAAGGAGTGGGGTTTTTTGTTTTGTTTTGTTTTGTTTTTTTGAGACAGGATCTTGCTTGTCACCCCGGCTAGAGTGCAATAGTGTCATCATAGCTCACTGCAACCTCAAACTCCTGAGATCAAGAGATCCTCCTGCCTCACCCCCCTCAAGTACCTGGGACTACAGGTGCATGCCACTATGCCCAGCTAATTTTTCCATTTTTTCTAGAGATGGGGTCTTGCTCTTACTCAGGCTGGTCTCTAGCTCCTGGCCTCAGCCTCCCAAAGTGCTAGGATTATAGGTGTGAGCCACCTTGCCCAACCACAAGGAGTGTTTTAATACCAAAGTAGCCTAAGCCATAGCCTAAGCAGCACTTAAGACCTATTTCTGAATTTGATCATCTAGCTATTCCACCTCCACTCAGTCAATGTGTAGAAATTTCTAGTTACTCTGATGTGTCCTTTCAGATTTAGAAAGGAGAACCTCCACAAAGACAGCTTTTGTAGGGCATAGGAGAAATTCCAAGAGACACATCTACAAGTTGTGAGAACAAATTTATACACGAAATGTTAACCACACACCTGGGATTTTCTACAAAGTCTAATAATATAGAATAATATGGCAAAAATGCCTAAGCAGTTTTCTCTAATTCCCCAAATTGGAGATGACTGAACAGGACAGTTAGAGAGGTAAGTACAGCATCTACAGGACAAGAAGAAGTGATAGCCATTCACAAGCAACTACCAAACATGCAAGAGGCTATGACCATGATGAACTTAGGAAAATTCATCCTGGGCCACATGCCTGAGCCAGCCCATCTGCCAGGGTGGTCAGAGAGGGCTGTGGGCAAGGGAAAGAGTGCACAACAGGTGCTACATTCTGATTCTGTGGCAGAGATCCTTATATTTAATGGCTTTTCCTATCTGCTACAATCTGTTTTAAAACAGAGCTGTTTACTTAGAATGCTTTTATTATAAACTGTATTTGTGCTCAAAGGGCTTCCAGCTGTGATAGCTTTTAGAACGTCCCTTTGTTGTGTGTATATAGTGTCATAACAGTTCATTCCTGCCCAACCATTCAATTTTATTGACCCTGATGGAGCTGCTTTATGCATGAGCTATATCTTTTTCTTTTTTAATTCTTGCTGTAGGCAATAAGTACTTTATGCCTGGAAATATGATGCATTTATTCAATATATGCTTATGAAATACCTCTCAAAGTCTAGACAGTGTGTGGAATACAGAGGTATATAATATGGACAAGTTCTCTGCCTTTGTGGAGCTTATAGTATCATGAGGGAATTCTATATTAAATAAATAATTAAACAATAATTAATTGCAATTGTGATAAGTGCTTTAAAGGGAAAGTACAGAATGTTATGAGAGAAACCTAAATGAATTTGAAGGGGGGAGAGGTCAGAAAAGTAAGGTCAAATTAAATTTTTAATTAGCTGGGTGTGGTGGTACATGCCAATAGTCCCAGCTACTTAGGAGGCTGAGGCAGGAGGATCACTTGAGTCCAGGAGTTTGAGGTTGCAGTGAGCTATGAGGACACCACTGAACTCTAGTCTGGCTAACAGAATGAAACTCTGTCTCCAAAAAAAAAAAATTAAAATTTAAATATCTTAAATCCCCAATTCAAATATAGAAAGGTAAGATTACTCCCATAGTTCGTTGATTACATTCAAGAGATATCTAAATTTGGAAAGATAGACTTATCCACAGAGGCATAGGATCCTCAGAAGTTCAATCCTTTAATTTAATAGATAACTGAAAGGGGAAATGTTATTTACTCAAGAACACATTGCTTGCTACTGGTAGGGCTAGGACTTGAACACAGGTATACTAATCTTATCATTACCTCTCCTCAGTTAGTTGAAAAATGAATTATGTATCAAATATAGATCAGCTATGGCCAAATGAACTATTAAGTGGCCACTTTGTACAAACTTGTGTTTTGGGTGGAGGAAAGAGTTACAAAGTAGTGAATTAGGCAAATGCAAATATAAACAGAAATACACAAAATATGCCTTATCAGGCTAGTTGTATCTAGTCATAGTAAAACCTTAATAAACAGGCCAAAGTGAGAGAGAGCCAGTTGGAATTAGTGAAAATATGTTTAAAGGAAAATGCTTCTCTTTCTTTGAAATATAAATACTAACTGCTAAGTACAAGTCTCTAATTAGAAGTTTTTAAAACCCAATTTTATTCATGTGTAGTATTATATGATGTATAAATTTTTCTGAATACTTTGCAGCCTAAGTGGTCTCTCAGGTTAAACATGGTTCCTGATAGTTTATAAGATAACAGTTGGCTTCAGGCCAGCGACATTTAATTCTTTATTTGAAAAACTGGGAATCAATGAAATGTTACTCTTCATACCTGAGCTTCTGGAATTAGTCGAATTATTGAAACTAGAAGAAGTATTAGGCTTCACACAGAAGGCTGGTCTTGGTTAGGTATCAGAGAGAGCACCCTAAGAGAATGCTGAGGATATATTCAGCCTTGAATTGGGGGAGACAAAAAGTAAGAAAGCATTAAGTTAAACCATATGAAAATTCCAGTTTTATAGGTCAAAAATAGTTAAATATTGCTGACTTTATATGATTAAGCCTAATAAACAAGTGATCAAAAAGGGAATCTACACTCAATATAGACAAGTATGGGTATTTATTAAGTTTAAGTACATGTATATTGGCTATACTTCTGAACTTAACAAATGAGAAATTCCGTTAGTGAATTAACTTTTAATTTTATAGGGAATCATGATTTAAATAGAAGCAGATGGTATAATAACTTCAGAAGCTAAAAATATTCTAAAATATTTTCAACTTAGTTATCCACAATTCCTGAGTATGAATGTAGTGGGGAAATACTTATTCGATAACCAAAGCTTTAGAGATGTGGTATGGAATGAGGCTAACCCAGGGTCTTTTGCCTTCAGCCTCTTTCTATGCTAACCAGGGGATTATTTCCTAGTCTTTTACAACTCCCTTCCAGTCCTTAGTTTCAATACTGACAGTTTCCAAGTTTATCTCAGGAGAATCAGGAGAAAGGGGAAAGACAACTAATACTTGGGAAAATGAACTAAGTGGCTGATCCTTTGCTAGACAGTTTATATATCATTGCATTTAATTCTCACAATAACCATATAAGGCAAATATTATTTCTATTTTACAATAGAGGAAACTAAAACCTAGAGAAGTTAAATTACTTACACAAGGTCTAATAGTTTGTAAGTGGTAGAGCTAGGATTCAAACATTCTTATTTTCACTATGTACCATATTGTTCATCATATTGTTTCCTTATTTATATCCTATACACTTAAAAATTTTATTTAATTATAATAAATTCACACAGGAATAAGACAAAGGCATTATCATTGGTTTTTTTCTTTTCTTAAACAAAATAATGTGGTAAAATGCATTTGAGTCTTTGTCTTTCTTTTAAGGATGAACGTGAAGCCAGAGAAAATGTGAAAAGAGAGCAAGACGAGGCTTATCGCCTTTCACTTGAGGCTGACAGAGCAAAGGTGGGTTTGGTCAGATGACTTCTGGGATAAAGCACTCAAACCTAAATAGTGTTTCATTATTAAAATGCCAGCCTTTTAATCACTTTGATCCCTATAAAGATTGTGTTTGCAATGGAGAAAGCTAGATTCAATTAACAGAAAGAATATAATTCTATCAATGGTTCTTAACACATTAACTGCCATGTGAGTTGTAGTTAACTCACGCTAGTTTTGAGCCTCGGGCCTCATGAAGCTTATGTAACTCACACGTTTCTTCACCTTGGGAACCACGTGAACTATTTTTCAAGTTGCATATAACTCGCACACAGAAAACAATAAAAAATAACAAATTTTTCATTAAATTAGAAAGGATCATTTTATTTTTGAAGTTTTTGTTCTATTTTCATAATAAAACACTGTGGCCCCCCAAATTTTTTTTTCTAGCGTGGCAGTCAATGTGTTAAGGCATGCTTCATTTTGACGATAAAGGTTGTCTTAAATCACGGAAAATGAAAACAAGAATGAGCCTTGTATCTATTTTATTTGTTTTTTAATTGGTCTTTAATAGAAGCCAGCAATATTTTAAAGGGTCTTTAGGTGATTCTAATGTGCAGTCAGGGCTGAGAACCACTGATTTGTTTAATACTTCTTGAGTACCTGCTTCTATATTGGGCATTGAAGAAGGGGAGGAAAATGAATAAGCCACAGGTTTTGCCTTGAAAGGAGGACTCACAAATGTGGCAGATTAAGTCAAGAACACAGATAGCTGTAACATAAGGCAAGGATTCTAAGTGTCACAAGGGAAGTACTGACTTCTTTGAGAGTTCAGTGAACAGAAGTTTCAGTGGAAATTTTTCCTAAATTTTGGAAAGCCAGGAAGTAGGAATATACTGGGGAACGTTTCAAAGAAGAAATGGTATATGTGAATTGGACAGAGAAAATGGAGTAGGAGGGAAGAGAAAGTAATATAAGCTAGCATCAAGGGTCTGGAAAGCATGGAGGATGGATAGAAGCTAATGTGAGTAGAGCTTGAGTACAGAAGAGATAACAGAAAATGCCAGAAAGGAAAACCAATGAAAGGTCCTGAAGGATCTTAAATGCCACATTGCCCAGAGCTATTCAAGGTGTTTAAATAGGAGCCCAACATTTTTAGAGAGCTGTGCTCTGTTGTTGCTTTCATTTCCTTTCTTGTTTGGGAGAAAAATGTTTCCATTACTATAGTGTACCTCCAAGTCATGCTGGGAGTGAGCCCTTTGAATGTAACATGCTCCTTCCTTCCTTCCTTGCTTCCTTCCCTCTTTCCCTCCCTCCCTTCCTTCCTTCCTTCCTCAGTATGTATTGAGTATTGAGTGCTTACTCCCTTCAATTTTATAAACAGAGGGAAGCTCATGAGAGAGAGATGGCAGAACAGTTTCGTTTGGAGCAGATTCGCAAAGAGCAAGAAGAGGAACGTGAGGTACGGCATAATTTTAAGAAAAATTATTCAAAAGCTGAGTTATATTTCCACGGTATTTGATGCTGAGGCTATTGCTATTTCTTATAACTTATTTTTTTCTACTTTTCCCAGACTCATTTTAGTATGGAAGACCTAACTTTTCCTTAATCATTCCTGATCTGTTGTATGGAACCCTTAGAGAACTTAATCTTTTACTAAATTCACAGCTTTCTATTATCTTCAATTCCTTTCCCCTTTTTCTGCCTGACAAATACTTCCTTCCCATCCTTCCTGGATATCGTCTCACCCCAAGAATAGAAAGAGTGTCTTTTTCCCTTCCTCAGGCTTCACTTTACCCACCAAAAGATACTACAGGTTACTTCTGCCACATCTTGCAGTGATATTTTTTCCCCTCTGAGCTCATGTCATGTCCATAGCAATATTGAGAATTTTTCATTCACTTATTTTGCAAACACTTTTTGGATACTTACTACATACCCAGAATCTGTTAGGGCATAGTGATGTAGACATGGATCCTGCCCTCCAGGAGTTAATAGTCTTATAAAAATAGGGTTGTAATACTATATGTAAAAGTTATTATAGAGGTGTGCCTAAGGTGCAGTGGGAACAAAAAGAAGGGGAGTTAAATGACTTCCTCGGTTGGCTTCACAGTAAAGGACTTTTATTAATAAAACTTTTTTTTAGACATGAGATATAATGGCAAGATTTGCTTCTAAAAAGAGGAAGCCCTCTAACAAGTGACAGAAAGGCCTGGAGGGCCCTAACTGGGGTCGAGGAAAATTCAGTCATCATTTTCAGTCAAAGGATGCCACCCACCTCTTTCACTTATTTAATACATGCTTTTCAAACAAGGACTGTGCTGAGCACTGAAGGGAAACAAAGGATAATAGAACATTTTCTGCCTGCAAAAAGAGATTACATCTTGGAGGGAAGCTGTAACATGTCTACAAGTAACAGCAAATCATGAAAAAATGTGCCAAATGACATAGAAAAAGTTAAAAGCAAAATACTCAGGGAGTTCGGGACCAAAGGAAAAATCTTTTACAGGTTCGATAATCACACAACATATGGAAGAAGTAATATTTGAGCTAGGTCTTGAAAGGTGTGTGAAATTTCACTGTTTGGAAATCACAGTTTATCTATGTTAAAACACTTATTGAGTAACTATCATGTATGTACAAGATACTATGCCTGACAAACCCTAGTCTCTGCACTCTGAGAATTCTCAGTAATGGAAGGTCGAAAATACTTTGTTGAGCATCTTCTGTGTATCGAATACTCTGCTGGCTGCTTTACATATGCTTGCTTAGTAACCATTAAAACAAGCTACAAGGTTAGATTTCTCTTTACAAGTGAGAAAACTGAAGCTCATTAAGGAGTCGCACATACAGAAATGGGAACAGCCGAGATTCTCACCTAAATCTTTGTGACTACAAAGCTCATGTTCTTTCTCATGTTTTATTCCAGTGCAAGGCCATACATCATTGTATGTGTCTATAGTAGTCATATATGCAGAGTTTCACAAAAGTTTAGATAAGAAAAAGATTAATCACTAACCTTTTAAGCTATTTCAAGAAATATAATTTTAAAACTCAGGATTCTTGTTTCATTATGCTCTATTTCATACATGCTCTCTCTCTTTCTCTTAATAATATATCTTCAACCACCCTGGTTTGCTAAAATGTCAAGGGTACACAATTAACTGCATGTTCTGGATCTAGAGCTTAGCAGCATATGTACTTTCTTCCGATGATTTGCCTAATTTAACCTGGGCCAAAATTTTCTTTCTTTTCCAAATGTAAATCCTGTCCTTTCATAGAAGACCCTATAAATATCTTTTAGCATAACTCAATATATATGTTCCAGCTGGTAACATGTGAGAGGATGAGGCATGGGGAGAGGGAGGGCAGGTAAGATTTTGCACCTAGTCATTACTTGCATTTGTCCATTGATTGCTCCCGTAAAATGCAAGTTCAGATAATACTGTGCATTCTACCCTCCTTCACCTGAGAGTCACAATTAAAGGCTCTTATAAATCCCACCATAAAGAAACTGTTTATCTTAATTTAATCCAGTCTTATCCAAACTTGACCCCTTTTTTTTTTTTCATGGAACACTAATTAACATATGCTAGCACATTGGTGTGTCACAAACCCCTCTTTGGAAAAAGCTGGTATTGTGCAACCTGTGAAGAAACTGAGACCCAGAAAGATTATATAGTTTGCCTATGGTCACCAAACTGGTTGCACACATAATCTGGATCAGATTATGGTCACCTGACTTTTCACAGTATCACTACCTTCCTTCTAACTGGAAATCCTAACCGATATAATTACGTCAAGAAATAAGAGTGATTTTATTCTTTTCATTATCTCCAGTATTTGAAGATCCTTTAGAAAAATGAAGTATTAAATAGTTAAATCACCTTGGTTTTAGAGGAATTCCTTACTGGTGGACCTGATTTTGCTGTGTGGTAACTGTTGGAGTGAAATCAGTAAAATCTAGAAAAGTATATTGGTCTGGTCCTTAACCCTGATAAGGAGAAAGGCTGTAAGACTATTCTGAAAGAAAAGCAAAGAAATAACAGCAAAGATATCACCCTATTTTACTAATTTATATATTATTCTTTACAAAATCAGTTTCAAGAAACTTAGATAAATACATGCAATTCAAAGGGATTAAAAAAGAAAGAATAGGTAAAGAAATCAGGGCAAAGGACAAATAAAGAAAGATAAAACCAAAGGTAAGATTAACATGTTGACAACAGAAAATCCAGTACAGGCACCAAATCTGTGTGACAGGGTTCTATACATTTGTTCAACATGAGCCATAAAATTTGTTCTATACTTCTCTTGGGCCAAGGCAAAAAAAAAAAAAATTATCATTTACAAGCTTTACTTTGTGTGTAACATCAGATAAAGGCCAGTCTCCGATAAGGTGCCCACATTTTTCTAGCACTGAGACTTAGGAGCACTGTTTCCTGTGGTTCCTATTCAAAAGGAAGCTGTGCAATGTGGTGAATACTATCCCCAACTATGTCCAGTAGCTACAATGACAATAGCAAGTCATGTATGCCAGTTTCTTATAACTTTTTAAATGTAATTCTGAGTCATAAGGCCAAAGCACAATTTAGTAAAATCATCGCTGCAAAGACCCAAATAATACATTTTTCTGGTAGTCTGGTTTAAGGGATGGATTTTATAATAACTAGAGGAATATGCAAACTATATATCTTCCAAGAAAGCCTTCCTGAATATTGCTTTTTGCCACTGAGTTTTTGGTAAGCAGACTAGGTTTTTAGCTAAAGTCTTTGACTCCCGGGTCAAACAGTACATGGACAAATTTAGGACATGGTCTAATAATTAGAGCTATGGCTAAAAGGGCTAAATTTTGGAGAATCTTGGGTAGGAGAAAATGGACACAAAGCTATTCCCTTTTGCTGATGGTTCCCTTAGATAGAAAAAAAAAAAAAAGTTAATTTTTGCCTGTCTACCCAAAGTTGTTTCCTTTTATGCCTTGGTGCCTCCTTAAGTAGATAATGTCATATAATATGGCCATTAACTAGAGGAACAGAAGAACATGGAATTAGAAGGCTTGGCGCTTTCCCTTCAGTTTTCTGATTTGATCTTCACAACCACTCTATAAAATTGGTAAGGCAGATATAATTACTGTTTTACAATTGAAGAAAGTAAGATCATAGCTGGATTTAAAAGTCTATTTTTAGCCTGGCACAATGGTACATGCCTATAGACCCAAATACTCTGGGGGTGGGAGGCTGAGGCAGGAGGAACGCTTGAGCCCAGGAGTTCGAGGCCAGTGTGAGCAATATAGCAAGACCCTATCTCTAGAAAAATAAAATAAAAAATTTAAAGCCTATTTTTACATTCTTTTTTTTTAAATTTTTATTTTTTTTTATTACAGCAGTATAAATGTTTCATTTACATATATTGCCTTTGCCCACCTAAGTAAGAGCTTCAGGCATGCCCATCCCCCAGACAGTGCGCACCGCACCCCGTTAGGTATAAATATACCCATCCCCACCTGCCTGATACCCAATGAATGTTACTACTATATGTGCACATAAGTGTTGATCAGTTAATAACAATTTGATGGTGAGTACATACTGTGCTTGTTTTTCCATTCATGTGATACTTCACTTAGTAGAATGGGCTCCAGCTCTATCCAAGATAATACAGGAGGTGCTAGATCATCATTGTTTTTTGTGGCTGAGTAGAACTCCATGGTATACATATACCACATTTTATTAATCCACTCATGTATTGATGGGCACTTGGGTTGTTTCCACATCTTTGCAATTGTGAATTGTTCTGCTATAAACATTCTAGTACAGATGTCTTTTTTGTAGAATATCTTTGTTCCTTTGGGTAGATGCCCAGTAATGGGATTGCTGCATCAAATGGTAATTCTACTTGTAGCTCTTTGAGGTATCTCCATATTACTTTCCACAGAGGTTGCACTAGTTTGCGGTCCCACCAGAAGTATATGAGTGTTCCTATCTCTCCGCATCCACATCAACATTTATTGTTTCGGGACTTTTTGATAAAGGCCATTCTCACTGGAGATAAGTGATATCTCATTGTAGTTTTGATTTGCATTTCTCTGATGATTGGAGATGTTGAGCATTTTTTCGTATGTTTGTTGGCCATTTGTCTATCTTTTTATTTTTTTTATTTTTTATTTTTCAGCATATTATGGGGGTACAGGTGTTTAGGTTACGTATGTTGCCCTTACCCCCC